>CM019740.1:7437903-7598146 GCA_009761775.1 Ficus carica | reverse complement strand
ATCTCCGAACTATATACTATGTTTCATGTTGGTTTTTAATTTTTGATTTTATACATAATCTCTCATGAACTTTTATGTCTGTCCCTCTGTCAGTATTTTTTAAAACAAGTTCACGTGAATTGAATATGTTTTAATCACAAATGCTTTATTTATTGGTAAAAATCACATATGCTTTATTTATAGGTAAAATCGTAATTAATATATATATATATATATATTTTAAGAAAATTGAACCTCCATCAGAGATGTTTTGGAAGAAAATTGTATTTTTCATCAAAAGATAAATAGTGTCATCCACGATAGTATGAAGGTATAATTTCCCTCTAAAAAACGTTTAAGTCATTATTTTAGCCTTAATCAAATCCTACGTGATCTGAGCATATATTTAATTTTCATTCATCTTTTTTAGGTAATACCCACATAGGGCTGTTTGTGTAATAGGAAAAGTGTGATAATTTGTAAATTTAAAAATCAGGTATCAAAAATGAGACCAAGTGGTATAGTTCAAGGGCTATTTGTCAAAAATAACCCCTAAAACAACCCAAACAATCTGTAAAAGCTAAAAGCAAAAATTGTAAGTGACGTGATTTCTTGATTTGTAGGGAAACATGTATAACAAAGAAACTGGCTTACCCGCAAGAGAAAGTTCCCAATTGTCATCATTGGCCAAATGCCAGGCATAGTAGCCAAGCAAGTTGTTGTGCTTCGCATAAGAAACCTTAACTTTAACAGCTTCAACGTCACCAAAACCGATCCAGGTAGATCCAACAACGCAGTAGTTTACCACATAAGTAGCATTGTATTTCACTTCAGCATTATTTTTTTCAATGTATCTTTCAATGAGCTTGTACCTCGTGGCTCCACTTTCTTCAATAGATCCATCAGTAGAAACAGCTGGACCAATTTGGAAGCAATCTCAAAACCAATTTGGAAGCAGATAGTCCTCTACCAATCCATGCCTAACTACCAGAGTCCATGTTAGCCCCGCCCGAAGGATCGAATAGAGCAGCATGAGCACCAGTGAAGTTCGCCCACAAAGGCATATAGTAGTCATAGGCCATGACATGTGCCCAATCCAAATTGCTTTGTATCGAGTCAACAGGGAAAGAAGCATCTTCGAAATCTGGTAAATACCAAACCACGGTAGTCAATATCAGTTCGGGCTGGCTGGAATTTGCAGCCTCGGAAATTGCAGCAGCTCGCCATTCCTTGAATAAGGTTCCCAAGTTCTCCATGTTTGAGCTTGTGTTTGCTTGAATCCCAAAATAAGTCAAGGCCTTGAAAACCATAGAGTCTGGCCAGTTTTATCGAAGAATCGATGAAAGACTCTCTGTTGGAGGAATTGCTGATCATGTTGGAGACAACTGAGTAGTCTGCACTTTCACCACCAATGGACAGAAGTGTCATGATCGACGGGTTCTTTTGTTTGACGTTGTTCGAAAAAGTAGAGAATTTTTTTTTCATGTGGAATTGAGAGCTCATATGAAGAAGAGTTTAGATCAGCAAAACCACAAAAGAGGTGAGTAAAGAGTGCTGAATTTATGTCAAAACTGGTGAGGTCACTGTCAGCGTACCAGTACCCTACTCTGATCCAAGGTTGTGCTCTTGAAGGTTGAGAATTCAAAAAATGGAAAACGTGAAAAAGAATGATCATAACAATCTTGATTGCCATGGAAAGTTGTCATGTAATTTTGTTGAGCTTGACAAAAAAAAAAAAAAAAAAAAAAAAAAAATAGTTCCGACATATGAGTCAATAAAACAATCACAACAAAGTCAGCAAACAAATACATGCAAGAATATAAGATATGCATACCGTATTTAATTTGTAAACTTCAAACAATAAGTCTTTATGAGGTCTATAGTATGAAATTATAGTTTTCTGATATATTGCAGCAAGGAAAACTTCCCATTTCTATCTTCCTATAAAGACTATTTAGGTCTAGGAAAGATCACTGAAAGAGAAATGCGACTTTCAATGGATTTGTTTTTTTTTTATAAACTTGTCATTTTTCAATGACTCACATAGTCCAAGGACTAAAAGACTTTAGAGAAAACATGAATTGGTGACGAAAACAAAAGAAAATTATATATCTCTAATTAAACAAACAATTTAATAGGGTCCAAAAGAAGAGTCAAACAAAAAAAAAAAATCCTTTTCCTAATGACAAAATCAAACATGAACAACAAGTACCTCAATGATAAAATAAAAAAAATAAAAAAAATCAATTTGTGGGGTCCAAGGAAAATGCAAACCAAAAACCTTTGCACTTAAACCCAAACAAATCTTTGAATATTTTGACCAACCAATTGGGGTATTTACTGCGAACCGCTCACTGGAGAAAATTCTCATGTTTCGTGTCGACAACATAAAATTCGTCACCATGTGGAAAGTTGAAATAAGATTTGTAGTGCTCGGAAAATTAGCTTAATTAACCAGGCATATTACGTAAACTCAGAATCATTATTCATTAGCGTGTCAAATTAAAATTTGATTATGAAATTGATAATTTTTTTATTATTATTTATAAAACATAAGTTATTCTGGTGATTACAGAAAATTTTCATTTTTTCATTGTAATTTTCTTAAAATTTTGTAGCATTATCTCAAATTTTAAAATAATTGTAAGTTGGTGCCTCTAAAATCCCTGCTGCAGCCATTGGAGAAATTGTCAACCATCACCACTTAACTTGGTGAAACTCTTAGCCAAACACAACCACCACCATAAAATTAATAAAATAAAAATAAAAAACCCCACAACAATACGTGCCTCATGACCAATTTTCAAGGCCAGAGGTCCAACAACATGCCCGTAAGTAATCCCCGAATCCCAGCCGACTCACTCTCTCCTTTTCTCTCTTTCTCGTTTCCTAGCTGGCTACTTTTTTTTCTCTATCGATCTTTTTGAGAATAGAATTCCATAATTATTATGATAATTATTATTTTCAATAAATCATTCATTCTTTTTTTTAAATAAAATATTTTTTCTTCCATTTTATATTATTCTATATTTTTCGTTTGTTAAGATTGTCAAACTATTATATAAGATTTAAATTAACATCTAATTGTTAAATAATATTTTGTACATTATTTATTCTTCATCAATAATGTTATTTTCTCAAAAACTTTATAACATTAACTATATTTCGTTGTATTTTCTGACAATTATAATAGTTACTTACTTTAATTAGGATAATAATTTAATTAACCTAACCACAAATTCCCTCACTAGAAAAGTACTACAATCAAATCTTTTTAACCAAAAACTTACAAATTAACAACATTACAATTACAAACTTTCACACTTAAAATTATAAATTTTCACCTTAATATAAACATCTTCATACCATTAAAATTTTAAAATCAAATATTTTTACACCAAATTTTCACATATTCACCCAAAATTAATAAAATCACTAACCAAAATTCTCAATACATGCTCACTAATAATAATCAATCCATAAGCATCAAAATCAAACAATAACAATTGATAAAAATACAAAACAACAGGACTCAATAACCAATACTAGTAAAACCTAAACTTTGTATACTAAAATTACATATCATCCAAAACATAGTCATACAACTAACAAATGATTTCAACAACATTATCAATCCACAATTTTTTTTTTTTTTTTAATAATCACATGGTATTGTTAAAAATTGTATAAAAACAAAGAGGAAAAAATTTAAAAGAAATAAACACTCACAATTGCAAACTCACAAAACGGGAGTTTGGACTATGGGGTGTGAAACCTTGAACAAAAGTGGAGTTGGAAGGCGACAACAGCGAACGACAGCAGCAAAAGAGGAGGAGAACGAAACTTTAGGTTTTGGGGTTTTTTGTTAAATTCTTTTGGGAATACACAAAAATATCACTTTGATGATGGGAAGTAAAGGATGGATTTGAAGGAGTAGAATTTGGATTTGGGGTGAGTTTGGCTGGAAAGAGGGAGAAAATCCAAGAGCGAAAGAGGGGGGACTAGTAGAAAAAATGAGGAAGAAGAATCTATGTGCACGTTTATGTGCGGACCCTTTAGCGACGACACTAGCCATTGCTACAACCAACAAGTCATCGGTATAAATTATTAAAAATGACTATTTCGCCAACAACGACTACTAAAGAACGGGTTAAAATTTTCGTGAAAATTACAAAATCACCATTAATTGGTACTTTAATTTTTCATAAACTTTTAAATACGTTGTCACTAAATGTGGATCATAAAAAAATCTCTGACCCATACTAACACGCATGATTCCAACCTGTCACCAGGTTGGAATTCAACTTTATCGATTTTGGTGTGAAAACGAGGCACCAAAATATATTTTTTGAGGTAAAATTTAGTGACGAGTCATTGCTAATTAGCTATACTTGATGGCAAATAGAACCCGCCAATAAATTTCACCCATTCAATTTAGGATTTTTTTTTTCTTGACAAACTTGGGATTTTGTATGGAAGTTCCAGATAAGTAAATCTAGAGTTTGGGAATTTAGGGTTTTTAGATCTTTTTTTTTTAAATAAGTTTTTGAATGCATGATTTTTTTTTGGATTGACACAAATGCCACTTTTTAAAACTCATGACTTTTTTGCCAATGTGAACACTTTTAATTACTATGCCACTCAAAAATATTAGTCAAATGTCAACCTAATATGTTTTACTCAAAATTTTCCTATGGATTAAAAAAAAAAAAAAAAAAAAGATACTACATACAGTTTATCATATGTCATCAAAACCAATAATGACCACTAACAGTGTTTTCTATTGGCTACTTCGGTCATCGGCACCAGTTGTATGAATATTCTAGTAGAATATCATTTTGTAATCTACTGGCATATTTTTTGTTTCAGTATAGATGCCCAGATGTATCTGGCATCTATGACCGTTGTTGGCGTCGGTCACCGGCTGTGGCATATTACCGAAGTATTTTGGTATAGTATTTTTGGTGCCATAATTGCCATTAATTACCACTTCAATTTTCTAACACATTTTAAATAAGTTGTCGCTAATTGTGGATCACAAAAAAATCTCTAGCCCACCCTAACATGCATGATTCCAACTTGTCACTATGTTGGAATTCAACTCTATTGATTCTGGAGTGAAAACGAGACACCATAATATATTTTTCAAGGTACAATTTAGTGACAACATGTCATCGCTAATTAGCTATACTTTCTGGCAAATAGAACCCGTCGATAATTTTCCCCCCATTCAATTTAGAAATTTTTTTCTTGATATGTAAACTTGGTATTTTGTATGGTTGTTCCAGATAAGTAGATCTAGGGCTTGGGAATTTAGGGTTTTAGATCTCTTTTTTTTTTTTTTTTTTTTTTTTTTTTTTTTGGGACAAATTTTCAATTATCAGATTTGTAGGACTTTTTTGGGATTGACACAAATGCCACTTTTTTAACTCTGGATTTTTTTTGCCACTTTTTTGAACACTTTAATTTTTGTCCACTTAAGAGTATTGGTCAAAGGTCAACCTAATCTGTTTTACTCAAATTTTCTTATGAATAAAAAAATTTTGAAATTTTTTTTCAAATATATTCTAATAGAATATTTAGCATATTATGCTAGAATATTCAGGTAACCGGTGCTAACAAGTAGAAAACTCTCATGTTTGGCACCGATGATTGAATCTAGTAGACGCTTTTGGTTCTTGTGACATTTGGTAAAATGTGAACTCTAGGGTTAATGAAATTTGTAAATTGGACTGTAGTATAAACATTTAAATTATAAAAACAATAAAATTCAAAAAAAAAATGAAAACATGTCAAAAAAGTAAATAAGGATAAAAAAGGGTGGCAAAAATGTCCATAGAGGAAAACGGGTGGCAATTTTGGTAATTTCTCCTTTTTTTTTTTTTTAGTGTATTTTTTTGTTCAAGTGTATTATTTAAAAATTTGACAAAAAGAACTACAATATTTTTATTTTTTCTAAAAAGTCAATAAAAATTACTATTTAAACTTAAAAATTTCAACTCAACTCAAACTGAAGTTGTGTACAAAAAAGGGAACCAAGTGTTTAGAGCGGGGGCTTTTCATCAATAGTTGCATTGTTGACTTTTGAAGTCTCCCTCTATCTCTGCTCTCATCATCCTAAATAGGCCGACTCTCTCTGCTCCTTCACTTGGCTTAGGTTTCTCTCCGCCATTGGAGCTGGGCCCTTCAATCTCACCGAAGTAAGCTTCAAATTCTATAATATATCTTTTTTTTTTTTTTTTTTTTTTTTTTTTGAGGGAAGCTAAATTTTTCTCTCTTGAATGACCTTTATCCGAAATTTCCCTATTGAAATGGTGTTTCCTTCTTGACTTCTATTTCTTTACTGCGATGAAATCTCGTTTAGGTCTTTATCATTTATCTAATTTTTCAATATATTCGTTCTTTGTTTCGTTTTAGCAAGGCAGTGATGAAAATAATTTTTGATCTTTCAATATTGTTATTTCCCTTTGTTTGAAGATTAGAGAGAGGAAGAGAAATTTGTGAATGGCTTAGCTGAATTTTTATTCATATTTACACAAATCTAAATATCTAAAATTAACAAGAATAAATAAATAATTACAATTGCTTTACAAAATTAATTTCCTTCTCTACACTTGGATGTTGCCGATTTATACCAAAAATTCTGTATTTGAAGCAACATTTTGTAAGGCTAAAGAGGAGATTGAACGAATCGCAGTTATATTTTTTTTTTATTGTATAGCTCTTTGTAGCTGCTTTGACTTTGTGGATTTTGAAATAATTAGGATGATCTGCTTTTTGGTTTTATTAGGCTCAATTGTGGAGATTAAAGTCTTCACATTGTGTTTGGTTTTCCGTTCCTCTTTTTTTGCCCTGTATTTTGTCATTTTGTTTCTTGTTTTTTGAATTGTTGAACCTAAAGGCTTTTATCTGATCCATAGTTGAAAGTTAGCAATTCATTATCGTCGTCAAGCCACCTACCAAACCCACCCTCGAAACACATAAGAGCCTCATTAAAATCACTTAATTCTGTAAAATTAATATGCTGAGAAACCCCCTCCAAAGAAAACCTAAAAACCACACTAGAATTACCCTGTACTTGCTGCATCCATTGAATTTTATCCCTCTATTTTTTTAATTTTGGCTGTCCGTACGACAACTACATTATAATTGCAATAAAATCACTCGATTCCGTTAAAT
This sequence comes from Ficus carica, assembly GCA_009761775.1. NCBI lineage: Eukaryota > Viridiplantae > Streptophyta > Magnoliopsida > Rosales > Moraceae > Ficus > Ficus carica. Next base: position 7,590,988 of record CM019740.1, on the reverse strand, counting down.
TAATATACTGAGAAACCCCTCTCCAATGAAAACCTAAAAACTACAAAATAGAATTACCCTGTACTTGCTGCATCCATTGAATTTTCTCCCTCTATTTTGTTTGTTTTTGATTGTCCGTACCACATCTACAAGATTGCATTTGTACTTCATAGGTAGAACTTGATAGCTTTGAGTGCTAGGACCACTATTATGCATTGAATGATATATGTGTATGGATAATCATTATCAGAGCCTAGAAATTTTAGTTATAGGTTGTTTTTATGTTGTGCTGATCGGTTGGTTGAATTAAATTCGGTTTTCTGAGTCCAAAATAATAAGATTAATTTTTCACTTGTTTTGAAGCAGCATTTTGTAAGTAGAGTTGCCCATGGTTGACAGAGAAGATGAGGGCGATTCAATTACAAAATCACTACACTGGTGACTCTTCAAATTCAACTACTGATCAGGTACATGATTTTTTTTTAAAGCAACACTTGTGCGCATGTACCATAGAAATTAGTAGGAATTTGGAAAAACAGAAATTAAAAAGAAAGAGTTGAGAGAGAGACGACATTTGTAGTATTAAAATAAATTAATCAACATAGTCCCCGTCAAAGGACGTTATCTCTCAAAATTTTTTCACTGAAATATAACATGTCCATGTTATAATTCTCTCAACTTACTTAGCTAGTAAGGTTGCAGATTTACTGCAATTGCAATGATGGTGTTGTCCAGTATACTTCTTGAAGAACCATATTTGCAACTTTACTTTCTTCACTTGCTAGGGCAAGAAGGTGGAATTATTTATTTTCTTCCAATATCTGATTATGTATTCCTCTCTCCATTTTTTTAACAAAATTGCCATGTGTTTTTCTTTCTGATTTTTGTTGCGTCATTAATTATGCAATTGTATAGTTATTTTAATACAGTAGTGGTGTTGTTTGGTTTGTTATTGTATTTGGATATAGGTCCTTGATGATGGAGTGAGACAGAAGCACAATAATGGTTGTTAAAAGAATTGCCAAAAGAGTACATGTTTGGGACATACATGATTTGTACGGATCCAACAAAGCTTTTCCCACAACTATTTTTTACTTTTCCTGAACTCCGAGAGAGTGGAATCTCTCTTTCGTCTTGTGTTCCCACTTTAAGGATATGATTCTGTACATTAAAGATCCAACAGTTCAAACTTTGTTTCTCATGAATTTTTCGTTCCTTTTATTGTGCCTTTGTTGAGTTCAAAAGAGTACTAGCTTTTTCTCTTTTAATTTTCCATGTCTCAACTCTTAATTTAAGATGCAACAGTTTATTTATTTTAGGGTATTGATTGTTTGTTACTTTGTTGTTTCTCAGCATGAATGATCGTTGGAAAATATAGATCTCGATAAATCTGCAGAAGAATCTATAAGCAAAAAGCTAATGAGTGTTTTTTTTTTTTTTTTTTTAACTTAACTATTTGTTTAAACGAACTTGGTGTTTGGCTGGCCATAAAGACATTATTTAAATAGTGCATTCATGTCTAGCCCAAACACAAAGTCCATTCAAATGTAATTGTAAAGTAGAAAAAACCTCCATTTGCTTTTTGCTAATAGATTCTTCTGTGGATTTGTCGAGATCTAAAATTTCCAGTGATTGTTAATGCTAAGAAATAACAAATACCCTCAAATTTAATAAACAGTTGCATCTTAAATTAAGAGTTAATACATGATAATTTAAAACAAAAAAAAAATAGCACTCCTCTAAACTCCACAAAGGCACAAGAAAAAGAACGAAATGTTAAAGAGAAAAGTTTGAACTGTTGGTTCAAAGTTTAGTAAAACTAATGGTGATAATGCATGGAAACCAAACACGATAAATCCTTGTTGTAAACATTAAAAAGCATGTGCTTCCCAAATGGGAATCGTGGCTATGACTATTTTGTTTGAAGGCGTGTTAAGAGTTGGTTTGCATTGCTTTACTTTCTTGTTTTAAATGCTTACTTGACCTGATAGAGGAGCGAATATAGGTATCATTTTCATGCTCCAATGCTTGATAAGAGAAAAATATGTTCTTGTCTGGGATATTGAAAGGCTCGTTGTTCCTATCCGAGCACCATACATAGTTTTTGTCCATCTATGCCTGCTCTATTTTGGCCAAGGATGATTCACGTGAATTGAACTTTCTCGCAATCAACTGAGGTAGTTCAGCATGGAGAGCGCTTTGTTCCTAACTCAACAAGCACCTTCGAGATTTACCCATGAAATTCTTGCAAGGGTTAAGTTGTGTGGCATCCTCACGTCAGTCACATGGATCGCCGGCTTTAATCCGTCTTCCTTCTAGATATCAAGAGAGAGATGAAGAGGAGGAAGAATGGAGTGAGTTAGAGGGATGGAAAGGATTGTGGGAATCCTTTGTGTTGTTTGGTAAAAATTGAGTTAAAAAATGAATGATAGATATATATGAAATTACTATATTGTTCTTTTGTAAAATATTTTAATAATTTAGGATTAGAGTGGAGCAGTCTTTTCAAGTTCAAAAAGGAAGGGAGAGCTTGCATCCTCTTACTAATGCAAGGATGCAAAATGACGGGCCAACAGGGAGACTCTTCCTCTACCTCTCCTCTCGCTCCACTCTTCTCTCCATGTCTCCAACCAAACCATGGAAATGGATTCTCCCTGATCCTCTCTCTCTCCAGCTAAATAGACTCTTCGTTTCAAAACCCTAATTCAACAAGTTCCTTCAAGATTTTTTCCAATAATCTTCACAATGGCTAATGTTTAAGGCAAAAAATTGAGGCAAAAGTAACATTAACAGGTTGCTACAAATTTAAAAAAGCTAACAAAAACTAACAAAATGAACCTATTATGAAATTATAATTGCTATTAAAAAAAATGACACAAATTTGAAAAAAAAAAATGTTTCCTACCATCCAATTAAGGAAGATAAAACTAACTTGGAACAATTTTTAAAATAATAAAAGAAGTTCTGATTCAGTTTATCTTGGCTGTGGGAATTTAGTATTCACCCCAAACCTTTAGCCAATGTAAGAAGAGGAAAGAAGTTAGAAGAGACGTTTTAGAGAGAAAAATAGAATATTATCTATTTTTGGAAGAGTGGAAAATAGAAAAGATGTAAGTTGCAAATTCATAAGATGCATCATATTTTACTCCTTCCAACTTTTAAAATGAAAAAGGAAGAAAAAATTTGACAAAAAGGTGGTATGCAGAATAACAATTTTAACCTTACCCTATTATTATCTTCTAATTTTTATAAGGACATAATTGTAATATTTGCTAGATTAAATATTTTACTTTTTTCATTTATTTCTCTTCTACCAAACAACATGAGAGAAAATATCTCTAATGTATTTTCATTTTTCCTCACCTAAGTATTTTACTCTTCTTTTAATCCTATTTTCAATTCCTCTTATAGAACAGAACATAACATTGAAAAAATTAGATAAATATGATGTTTTTAATCACTTATGTTAATAAAATAGTCACACAAAAAAATTAATTTAGTAAAATGACCGTTAATAAGTAATTAATCATAATTAATAGTCTAAAATATGCATTAGTATTGATTAATTATTAATTAATCATTAACTCATCAATCAGTTTTAAAATATTTCCTAATTGTATAAAATTTGAATTATTTATTTAAAGTTCTCTTTAAAAAAAATCATTTACCCCATAAATAGTAAAAAATAAAATAAAATAAAATAGGAAGGTGTGGTATGCACGATACCAAACTAATTTGTGAGTAGGAGTACATCATCATAACCATTTGTGAATTACTGATATCTTACAATTTTAATTTTTACGTGATTATCAATTTAAAGAAAAACTATAAATACTTAGGGGGTGTTTGGTGTTTTAATTTGAGTTAAGATTTTTAAGTTTCAATAATAATTTTTGTTGACTTTTTAAAAAGATAAAAAAAATTTCAAAAAATAATAAAAAAAATTACAATTCCACTTGATAAAATAAAAGTGTCAACTAATAATAGGTTCGGTTCTTCTTTGTGAAAGTCAATTGATATGTTTGTAAGTTTGCGTGCATGTATATACCCAAAAAAAAAAAAAAAAAATTTATCACTCACCCAATTTTGGATCTACGGTAGCAGATACGCCACGTAACTATCATGTAATGGCAGAGTTGACCTTGCACCAGTTTGACCAACGACGCATCATTCATTTTCTATTTTCCATTTGGTTAAAAAGCAGCAACAGGACTACAGGAGAGAAGGAAGCTGATGCTGAGCGCGTTGCTGCACGCGCCCACTCTTTGTTTTCTTTCCCGTTCAAACCCCTCCCCCTTCTCTCCCCCTCCCATGGCCACCTCCGCTCGAATCGCCGTCGTCGGTGACGTCGTGAGTTTTTCTCTCTCTCTACCCGAGTTTTTCATTGTTTCCAAAATTTTTATCCTTATTCTTAAAAAATAAAAAATAAAAAATAAAAAGATTCAAGCTTTTGCTTCGTACTATTTTTGTTTTAATTTGATATATGTTTTCTTAATTTTCTGAAGCATAATTATTGGCATCTGGAAGATGATACAAAAGCTCTTCAATTACTTCAGGTTTATATTTTTTTATTTTTTTCTGGTCATTCATTTTGGAAATGAACATTTAAGCTGCAATTTTAGTCTACGTAAATAATTTTTTTTCCCAAATATTTTGTTAATTTTTTTCTTTGATTAAAGTTGGAAATTTAAAGTGGAAGCGAATTTTTTTTTCTTTGATTAAAATTGGAAATTTAAAGTGGAAGCGTTCATTCTGCAGAATCTTCAATTGTGGATTTATAAATTAATTTTGGAATTGCTTTGGAGTTAGATAGATTTTGTAAGCAAGTATATTCATAGTAATATCAATAAAACTTTTGAACAAATTACAAAAATCCCCTATGAACTTTGTCACTAGTATTAATTTAGTATTAATTTCATCTTTCAAATGTGCCGACAACAACCCCGAACTTGAGAAAAGTAGCGATATTGGCCCTTCTGTTTGTGTCCAAAAAATATTCGGAAAATCTCAGGTGCCCGATTTATTTTTTTGTTCATAAAACAAACGGGAGAACTGACATTGTCACTTTTATCAAGTTCAGAGTGCATTGTTTTAATTTGATCGTTCATCTTTCAAATTTTCCAACGATACCCCTGAACTTGAGAAAGGTAGCGATATTGGCCCTTCTGTTTCCATTCAAAAAAATATACAGAAAATCTCAGGTGCGCGATTTATTTTTTTGGTCAGAAAACAAACGGGAGGACTGACATTGTCACTTTTATCAAGTTTAGAGTGTGTTGTTTTAATTTGACCTTTCATCTTTCAAATTTTCCAACGAAACCCCTGAACTTGGGAAAAAGTAGCGATATTGGCCGTTTTGTTACCATCCAAAAAAAAAAAACGTACAATCTCAGGCGCCCGATTTACTTTTTTGGTTGGGAAATAGACAGGAGGACTGCCATTGTCACTTTTATCAAGTTCAGAGAGTGTCGTTGGCACATTCGAAGAGTCGAGTGGCAAGTTTGTGATTAGAAATAGAAGACAAATTAGGATTAAATTTCTTCGTGTTTTCCACTTAAACAGGTAAGTCCAAGTTAAACTTTGAACTATTACCCTAGAGGTGGCATGACTTGGCAAGATTTGTTTACACAGCTTTTATCATCTTCTAATTATTTTCCTTAATCAAAAGTTTGCAATGTCTCTAATATAAGTCTATGATTGAAATGCAGCCAGATGTGGTGCTCTTTACAGGCAGGTTTCTTCTCTCAATGTGTTGCATTTTGTGTTTTGAGCGCTATTATGTCCCTACTGCGTATTCTAAGAGGTGAAATTAGTAGCTTAGCCATATGTAAAGCTATGTCGATGTTGGACTCTGTTTAAGACTACTGGAACTTCTCATGGACATTTATGATGCGCTTTGGGTATCTGGAAGAACTGAAATACAAAAATTTCTGATGCTTGTTTGATCTCATACATGTTGTGTGAAGTTAATCCAAATCTTTTGAACAGGGTCTACGAAGTTTTAAATATCATCTAATCACTAATCATTACTCTTTTTTTTTTTTTTTTTTATTTATTTATCAAATTGTTAATTACTTTCTTTCTTTTGGGTTCAATTTCTATGATGTTTGTTATAGGTGATTTTGGTGAACAGAATGTTGAACTTGTTCAAAGTGTAGCTAATCTGAAATTTCCAAAAGCAGTTATTCTTGGAAATCATGATGCCTGGTATACACAACAGTTTTCCGGAAAGTAAGTTCATGTGTCATTGTGATTACTTACACTTATTTATTTATTTATTAACGTAGTCATTATAGTCAACATAGCATGGTAGAGTTATCCTTTGGTTATTCTCTGCCATATATGTTGAAGTGCTTTGGTGTTTGATAATTTGGGTTTAGTATTAAATAAGCCAAACTTTTGATTTGGGAAACAGGAGAAAGGATGGTGTTCGACTTCAGCTTGAAAGGTGAGCTTGTCCTATCCATAAGAATGCCATTTTGAAATTTTTTTGTTATTTACGACAACTGGACTTGGAATTGTTTGTGCGCACAACATTATGAAACAACATAAAACCTTGATTCTCGCAATAATGAATGAACAAAAGATGTTTTTGTCAATTGTCATATAAACACAAACCTATAAAGATGAGGGAAGCTTCATGTTTGATATTCAATTACATGATGAATGCTTAATGTTTCTTGATTTTTACCAAAATTTCAGCTTAAAGGCGATATCTCAGTAGTTCAGTCAAGCTTCGAATCAAATTTAACTATATTTATGCAACCCAACATTATGGTTCTTGTAATTAGGCGCATCTCTAGTTAAAATAGGCAACCAATAATGGATAACCCAGTATCGGGATAAGGTGCCCATGCAAGTTGGGTTTTTACAGTATTGTTTACCTGAATCCAACATGTCAGAACTCAGAAGGTATATATATATACACATAAATCGAAAGGATTATGAGCCCTAAAAAACCCAAAAGCTGGCCATTGGAAATATTACAACCGTGCTAAATTTAACAGGATTAATTTGACATGTGTATGTCTCCAAAGGTTACATCTCTGACTTCATTATTTTAATTATAAAGTATGCTGGCAAGTAATATCAACTATGATTGTCAGTCTCGGAGATGCGCATGTAGCTTATCAATGCTTGGATTTTCCTCCCGTAAAAGTGAGCGTTGTTGGTGGACGACCATTTTCTTGTGGGGGACAAAAGGTTTTTCGGAAAAAGCTTCTATCTGCAAGGTACTCACTGCATTGAAGTGGTTTCTTGATACTTTTCCTTTGATAAGCTATATGATTTTAACCATTTTTGCTGGTATTATTAAGTACTTATTTCACTTCATCTATCCAATTGCATTAATTTTATTTTTTGTATTTTGTTTGCCTGAAAAAAACGAATCCATATGTTCCCAACACAGTTACATCAGCTTCTCGATAAAGCAGAATTTACATTTTCGTTTTTCTCATTTTTCTCTTGCTTGGGGAGAGATGCACTAACCTAAGCTTGAACCCCTGGAAGTGGGCAGAGTAGTCAACTGTCCTCAGGTTTACACTGAACCGGATTTATTTATTAGATCCAGTGCATGCTTTTAGAACAAGCAAGAGAGAAGATTAAATGGTAGAGTGATATATAGGTTTGAGGTGTGAGAAAGGCCAAAAGGTTAATTATCAAAAGGGAAAAAAGGGCTGAAAGGTTTTCTTTAAAATTAACGAAATCTGCGATTCTCAAACTGGACCATGAGATGAATTCGATAAAGAAAAGTTAAGTGGAGCTTCTAATAGTAATTGTTAGGTCTTTGGTTGTGAATTAGGGTTTCAATGAATTCCTTACATTGATTTTACTGTGGCTGAATTATGCAGAAAATTGAACTAGCAAAATGAAATACTATGATCTATTTCAATGATTAAGAATTTCGTTTCTAAGAAATTTAAAACAAAAAATAAAGGGAGATGGCTGGGACCTTTGCTGGTAGCACATAAAAAACAGATAAAAAGGAAAAGTAAGCCTCTTTTTCTTTGAGCTGAAAAATCTGAAAAATTAAAAAGGCAAAGTAGTCAATAATTGCATGAGAAGTCTGTTAAAATTTGTGAAACACGTTCCTTAAATTGGAGGCAAATAACAACCATGAAACCTACTTAATGTCCTTTTCTTTTTGCTAATTATGGAATAAATAAAAAAAACGGGCTTTTGAATGTTACAACAAGAGGTCCCCCTTCTTTCCCTTCTCTTCCAGTTCGAGACTCTTTGATATTTTACCCTTTGTTACTCATTTATAGCTTTAATACAAATTAAATTCCTTGACATATTATCTTAGATATGGAGTCGAAGACATGGATGGAAGTGCTAAAAAAATCTATAAAGCTGCTTTGAGCGCACCGGAGGATCATTTTGTTATACTTCTCGCACATAACGGACCCACAGGTGCATGTCTGCAGAAATAAAATATTTGTCCATCCTTAAACATGCTATGGCTTTAGTTGAGCGAAATTTTGTTAATGCACACTTTATGTAGGTCTTGGTTCCAACTTGGATGACATATGTGGAAAAGATTGGGTAATTGAAGCCGGAGATCATGGTGATTCAGGTAACGCCCTAAAGTTTAGGCTTGCCGTTTAACAAATCTTCAGCTTTTAAGGTTACTCATTCACATTAAATTCACGTGCTAGCACGGAGTAATAGCAATCCATCATACCAAATATGTTTACGTTGTTTGTCGCTTCATCAACACTTCAGTTCTGTTGTGCTTTTTAGTCTAGAGAGACAAACTCACATGCTCTATCATGCAATTGGTTCCTCTATATCAAGAGAGTGAAAATTTTCTCACTTTCTGGTACCACAGATCTAGAACATGCCATATCTCTCTTAAAAGAAAGCAACAATGTCTCTGTCCCATTGGTTGTGTTTGGTCACATGCATAAAGAGCTAGCACATGGAAATGGTCTTCGTAAAATGATCGTGGTCAGCTCCGACGACACCATTTACCTAAACGGAGCCATTGTTCCCAGGGTTAAAACATTGATTGATAGCAAAAGCTTCACGCAAGATGAAGTCTTGGCCAACCATTCCTTACAAGAGTCTGAGGCCACCATGAGAGCCTTCACTGTAGTTGACATTTCGGATGGAAGAGTCGATAAGATTTCCGAAAGTTGGGTTTCTGTTGTTGGGGACAAGGCCACATTGGAAGAGGAAAACTTGTTATTTAAAAGAGCAAATTAAGAGTTAAACCCAAAATTTGATTCTCTATTTTCAGTCATATTGTATGTGTTTAGCTCGTCACATGTTGGCCGTAGGCATATTCCTTTTTACTGTAGTATGTGAAAGCAGAATGGTGGTGAAGCCCCTTTTTGGTGTATATGTGGGCGTGACATATATTACCTTGACAGTGTACTTTGAATACTTTTATTAGCTATATCACTGACTTGTCTGTCTGATACCAGAATGTGGAACAGTTTACAAAATTTATGAGAGATTCCAAATTGCTATTTAAAAATAAAAATAAATAAAAAATAAAAAAACCCAACTTTTTCAAGCCCATTTTTTCCTTTAATGCTATTTTTACTTTTTCTTCGTTGGGTATATCATCTGACTTGAATTATTTGTCTACCTAAGTCTCTTTTCTTTCTTACTTGGGTCTAGTAGGGTCTAATGTTGTCTCTGACTGTCCAATTCGGTAAATATCATATTATGGGTAGCCATTTTTTTCAAGTTCTACCATAAAAATCTCCTTTCTTTCTTTCTTTCTTTCTTTCTTTTTTCATCCTTGGTCAAATTATTTGCATTTCATGTTAAGAATTACCATTCTTATTCTATTTTATTGAGAGCAATTAAATTACAGAAGAAAAAAAATCATGAAGCACATAAATATTTATATAGATTTGGCTTAATGTGAGATTGTATCATGTTTTAATCACGATAATAATATGATAATCAAGAAGTTTATAAGAGAAATCACATCCTCACACTGCATTTTATTCTAACATCTCTCGTAATAATCCATATCGACGGCGTCGTTTATTTCCTAAACTATTGAAGAAGTGACGATTTGGTCTCTGTTTTTTTAATTTTGACCGAGACAACCATAAACTCTCTAAATGTTGACAATATAGTCCTTTTCGTCTAACTCTGTTTAGTTTCTTATGGAAAAGGTTATGTAGCCCATCACATGTTAGATTAATCATTAAAAGACAAAAATTCCCTTTTTTTTTTTTTTTTTTTTTTTTTTTTTTTTTTTTTTTGAACAAGATCCATTATATGTAAATGTATAATGGATCTTGTTTAAAAAAAAAAAAAAAAAAAAAAAGCTTACTCAAGCCCCCCCCACGCGCGATTTGGGCTCACCGAACTGAGTCGGCCCCCCCTTGCTAGTGACCTCGAGCTGAGTCTCTACCCCCCAATGCCGAGGATATGGAGAGAGAAATTTTTTTTCTCTACCCCGTCGAAAGGAAATTATTTTTTATATTTTTGTTAAATTAATTATTATTAAATTATTAAAATAAATTCTCAAATTAGATCACATGCATTGAACGTGACTCATTTTGTTAAAAATTTAATGGTGGTTAACATAAATAACTATAATGGCCAACATTTTAAGAGTTTAGGGTCTTTTCGATCAAAAAATAAAATAAAATAAGGATCAAACTGTCACCTTGTAAAGAGTTTAATGACAATTTAGATCAATTACTCTTATAATAATTTTTTTTTTTTTGAGGCGGCCGAAATTACAAGTGAAAATTCACATGCTGCCTTTATGTAAAAAATTTATACATTAGGTATTGATTAGAGTTCACAACTTAACATGGTTTTTTTTCTTTTCTTTTCTTTTTTTTAGAGAAAACTAGTTTTAGTAATGCACTTTATATGTGTGGTGATATATTTAAGAAAAATTATTTCTATAGAGATAAAAAGAACAAAAATAAAAAATATATATAGGTAGCTAGATTGGGATAAATTTTAGACTTTTATTATAACAGAGCAAATTAGCATTTAAAAAAAAAAAAAGTGTCAATGGCAACTAGTGGAGAAAAAATTAAAATCTAAGGTTCCGTTTGGAGCTCAAGTTTGAACTTAAATTTTTGTCTTTTTTTGAAATTTTTTTATCTTTTCTGAAATTTTTTTTTTATTTTTTATAAAAAATCAATAAAATTTATTATTTAAACTTAAAAAACTTAACTCAAATCCAAACATCAAACGATCTTAAATATCACATCAAACAGTAAATAAAATTGTTTAAAAAAAAAAAACTAATCAGTCGAAAATCAACTAAATATAAAAAATAAAAATAAAAAAATAACATGTATCAATCATTAAAATTCAGGTAAAAAGTAAGATAGTTGAATAGTATCTTTTTATTAGGTAAAGATAAAGATACATAGCTGCTGTGATATGATTACCCCGTTGTCAATGGGGTACGATTTGGGTCGAGTCAAGAATGTCATCTGTCGCTTTTTTTTTTTTTTTTTTTTGGGTGCCTGATGTGACTAATCTTTTGATATTTTGATGCCCACCCTTTTCCCCTTTTCCAAAAGAACAATTGGACCTTTTGTTTCTCTTTCTTTTATTTTTTCTTTTTTTTCCCCTCTCCCCATAAACCTAATCTATTAATGAAAGTTTTTTTTTTTTTTTTTATGTTAAGAATCTATTAATCAAAGTTATACCATAAGATATATCAAAGTATTATCCACATGAAAGTGATGATCCATTCCATGTCCTAGATTTCCTCAATTATGCATTTGTATTAAAGCAAGTCACCTAAATAAATTGCAATATTTTATTATGTCAAAGATCTTTCTTAGTTTCACAAAGCAAGTTCATCTAGCAAAACTGCTGGCATTATATCTTTCATTTAAGTATTCTGTCTTTTCATGTCTTTATAAGCATAGCTTTTTTCACCCTTTTCCTTTAATTTTCCCTTTGATTATTGCACCAGCTTCCCATCAGTTCTACGTCCATTTTTTTGACTCGTTCTCTTCCTTTGGACTAAAGTTTACACTAGACAGCATGGAAAAAGGAAAAATAAATAAATAAATATAATTTAGCATATAATTACTGAATTACCCCATCATTACTGCTAGCTCTACTTGTATCATTAGTACACCTTCTTTTTTTTTTTTTTTTTTTTTTGTGGTCAATTAAAAGTTACCTGTTTTTTTTTTTTTTTTTTTAAAGTTTTTTGCGGTAAGATATTTTTATTGAACTTTGTGTTTCTAAACTATAGATTTGGTTGAATTAACATCAAATTAAAAAGAAAAAAGAAAAAACTCTACAAAATTTAATTTATTATTTGGAATTAAGGAGCTTGTAAAGTTAAAATAATTTTTAAAAATTTCTAATAAGTAAACAAAATATTAAGATAATAGTTTTAATATCTAACTTAAACTTTTTTACAAGTATTAAAATTATTTAAAAGAGTTTTATCAAAAACTATATTTTTTTTAACTTTGACCGGAAGCTTTTCTGAAAACTGTAAGATCTTTTAACATGTTATAATACGTTTTTCAGAAATTACTTTTGGATCTAAAAAGTAAAAATTCAAAAATAACTTCTACGCCAAACAAGCTCATAAATATAATGATTTAAAACATGTCTTATTGATAAGTTGTTTATTTTTTCGTACCCTAAAAAAGAATTCTCAATTTTATGTTGTGCAACAATCTGCACTTGATGTAATCTAAATGCCCTAAAGGAAAAAATTGCAAATTTCACCCACTCTATATATATATATATATATATATATATATATATATATATATTCTGGAGCATATTTTTCAATTGTTTTGTGTTTGATTCCCCCCGTTTTTAATTGCTCAAAACAATTGTACCCTTATCTTCAATGCTCTTATGCACTTTACCATTTTATCACCAATGCTCAATTTTGGAAAGTAATCAAAATTATTGCTTGACATGCATTATTTCAGCTAACACTAGAGGAATAATGTCTCAACTCCTTTCTATTCGTGTGATTCATTTATTAGGAGCGCCCCCCCCCCCCCCCCCCCCCCCCCCCCCCCCCAAATCTCTATAGTCTAGAGGTCCCCATCTTTTTTAGGCTAGTCAATTAGTTCATTGATGAATGACCTAAATGAAAGGAATAGCACAAAAAAAGAGAAAGAAAAAAAAAAAAAAAAAAAAAGGAATTTCGATAATTTTCATCAAATTATGTATCTCAATTGAAAAAATGTTTCCATTATTGAATGCCCTCTTCAAGATAAAGAGGATTTGTATTGTGATGACATCTCAAATCAAAGAAAAAGCATATCATTCATGCATATTTGAGAATTGTCTATTAATATGACCCGTTAAGTATGAGATTGTGAAATATACATGCATATCTCAGGTTTTATGTTAGGGTTAATATCATTAATATCACTTCTGGGATAAATTATATTAAATACAGCACCACTTTTTTTTCTTTCAGATTTAGCACTGTCACGTCAGTTTTGTGGGGTCCAGCAGCATTAAATGTATGTAAATTTCCAAGTTTACCCTCATCTCCCTCGCATGCCCCTAAAAAATTTTCAAACAAACATTTACAGTGTTTTAGAGAGAGAAATTGAAATCTAGAGAGAGAAAGAGTTGCAACCGGCCGGAATCGCACGGAAACCGTCTGAAACCACCAGGAAAGCCCTCTATAAACCGCTTAAAAGTCTGTGAACGTCGAAAAATTTTCAAAAACTACCTATTTCGAAAGCCACGAAATTGACTGAGAAAAACTACATAAAGTTAGTATTTTTATCTGATTTTGTAACATAAATTTAGTGTATATATATTTGGATGGTCATAACAGTTATGACCTCTCTCCATATCGTGAACAAGAGTAACGGTCACAACTGTTATGACCGGATGGTCATAACAGTTATGACCTCTCTCCATATAGTGAACTAGAGTAACGGTCATAACCGTTATGACCGGACGGTCATAACGGTTATGACCGCTACTCTATATAGTGAACTAGAGTAACGGTCATAACCGTTATGACCGGACGATCATAACGGTTATGACCGCTACTCTATACCGTGAACAAGAGTAACAGTCATAACCGTTATGATCGGGTGGTCATAACGGTTATGACCGCTACTCTATACCGTGAACTAGAGTAACGGTCATAACCATTATGACCGGACGGTCATAACGGTTATGATCGCTACTCTATACCGTGAACTAGAGTAGCGGTCATAACCGTTATGACCACCCGGTCATAACCGCTACTCTATATAGTGACGGTCATAACGGTTATGACTGTTACTCTAGTTCACTATATAGAGTAGCGGTCATAACCGTTATGACCACTCCGGTCATAACGGTTATGATCGTTACTCTTGTTCACGGTATAGAGTAGCGGTCATAACCGTTATGACCGTTACTCTAGTTCACTATATAGAGTATAGCGGTTATAACCGTTATGACCGGGTGGTCATAACAGTTGTGACCGTTACTCTTGTTCACGATATGGAGATATGTCATAACTGTTATGACCATCCAAATATAATATATAAACAAAAACACTAAATTTTATGTTACAAAATCAGATAAAAATACTAACTTTATGTAGTTTTTCTCAGTCAATTTCGTGGCTTTCGACATAGGTAGTTTTTGAAGATTTTCCGACGTTCACAGACTTCCAAGCGGTTTATAAAGGGATTTCGTGTTGGTTTCGGGTGGTTTCCGAGCGGTTCCGGTGGGTTGCAACTCTTTCTCTCTAGATTTCAGTTTCTCTCTCTAAAACACTGTAGATGCTGGTTTGGAAAAATTTTTGGGACATGCGAGGGATATGAGGGTAACCTTTGACATACATTTAATGCTGGTGGGCCCCACAAAACTGACGTGACAGTGTTAGAACTGAAGGAAAAAAAAATGATACTGTATTTAATATAATTTATTCCAAAAGTGCTATTAGTGAAATTATCCCTTTTATGTTATCTTTTGGAATCTGAATGTATAAATAATTTTTTATTGTGTGGTGTTTTTGTTAATTAAACGACATATATATAATATTATGTAAAATTAGAATAACAGAATCTTATAAAAATACGACGATTCCAATATTATTAATAATAAATATTATTCATATCTAACAAAGAATCTCTATTCCAATTATGTACATATGTGTGTGTGTGTATATATATATCCACCTAATATCTCCAATTCATTTTATGCACACAATAATCAATGTTAATTAGTTAAACAAGATCTCCAGTTCGTTCATTGAAGGGATCCAAAAATCTTACCAAAGAGCCCTTAAATGGTAATTTCAAAAGAGAAAACTGGAATCAAACAGTGAAAAATATAAAATAAAATACGATAAAAGAATTAAAGAGAGAAGAAAGGAAAAGGGTCAAAGCTGGAGGGGACAGTTGTTGAATTTGACTCAATCTCCAAAAGAGGCAAAACCAACTGTCATCTTTTGATTAAAACACATTGGCAGAGGCTGAGGCAAAGAGCAAAGGGCAAAGGGCAAAGGCAAAGGCAAAGCAAAAATGAGGAATGTCTGACTCTGACAAATTCTGATCCCCCAATCTGCTTACTTCACTCTCTTCTAGACGTCCCACAAGACCAGCTTTTGACCGACTCTCACTCGTCCATCTCTACTCTTTTCTTTCTCTTCATTTCCACCCCTCTTAATTTGATTAGGAAAAATTGGACTGATATATTGTTCTTACGTATTCAAGTGTGTTTCATGTTAAGATTTAGATAATAAAATTTAAATTTGAATTGATTATATATTTATCAAGATATTTTAATTATTAAAGTTAAAAAGTATAAAAATTTAAAATATGTTAAGAAAAAATTAATATGAAGTTTATTTTATTCGTTTCGAAATTTTATGTAATTAAAAAAATATATTTTATTTAGATTTGTCTATATAAATTTACGAACTTTTAAAATTTGAACTACAAACTGTGTGAATAATGAGGCCGAAGGGAAAAAAAAATTAAATTGTAATTATGAGATTTGGATTGTAGTACTAAACAAGTCCTTTATTAAAAAAAATAACATGAATGTTCATTAAAAAGATGATTAATCTATTGGTTGGTCAATAGTTGATTGTAAATCAACCTAAAATACATATTGAGATATGTTAAATAGTGACTAATTATTTATTAGCGATCAATCAATAATTGATTATTTTTTAAAAGAAATGAGATTTTTTATAATTTATCAGTACTTGAAATATTTTATTAAAAACCCTTTAAAAAAAAGTCAGTTTCCCACATATTCTATTTATTTATTTCTTTAATACCTTCTTAAAAGTAGTTATTAACTGTCTGTTTAAGGCACTAAACTTGAGGTTGAAGCATTCCCTTGTTTTGGATAATGAGGACACCAAAAATACCCCTTTGTATACAAACCAAATATCAAAATTGCCCTTTCTTTGAGCAAAGTTTCATTACTCAAAAGGAAATTTCATACAACCCGCCATTTTACTCTCCCATTTTACCCTACAATATACAATCCGCCAAAAAGAAATTTCATAAAAAAGGGTATATAAAAATATAGGACCCTAGTAAATATCAAAATGGCCCTTTTTTGAAAGCAAAGTTTTATTTCCAAGAACTAAAAAAAAAAAAAAAAAAAAAAAACTCCCGTTTTACTCTACAATTTATCTGCCAAACTCAAATAATTACTAAGGAAGAAATTTAAAAAAAGGAACAAATTTTCTTTTAAAGAATTTAGGAATCTTTTAATGATGGAAAAAGATTAGACACTAAGGGTTTGTTTGGTAAACCCATTCAACTTAAACTATACTGTACTTTTTCATCTTAATTTTTATCTTTTTCTGAAAAGTCAACAATTATAAATAATTTTTAAAAAGTCAACCAACTCAAACTTAAAAATTTCAACTCAAACCGTTTTACTAAACGGACTATAAATTGTCAATTTGAAAAAGATTAAGTTTGGAACCAAACCAACCATTTACCTTAAAAAATAAATAAAAGAAAGGAACCTAACATGGTACTAATATATAGAAGGACTATGAAGGAAATTAATATTATATAATTTGCATATGTGGATATATATATATATATAAATATATATATTTACACAAACCCTTTACATTCATACATATTATAGATTCTGAGGGCATTGTTCTTCTCCAGCTCGTCCGCTTAGATCGGATCTATGTTCTGTTTCTGCCACCGTTCCTCCAACCTTTGCCCTTTAATTTTATCTGACGCCACTTGGTCTCCCTTTCCATCATCCCCATAACGAAAACTCCACAACCCAAAACACACCAAACAAAACAGAAATTTTCTTAAAAATATATATATATATATATTATATAAAACCAATAAAAAAAAAAGGGGGAGAGAGAGAGAGAGAAAGAAAAGACCCATGTCTTCAATTCCATCGTCAAAATCTGCGACCTGAGCAGAGTCCTAAACAAACAAAAGGAAAAACAAAAAACGACCAAAAACAGAAAAAAAAAAAAAAAAAAAAACACACACACACACACAAATAAGATCCTCATATTTGATGCCTGACTTATTTGAAGCTGGGGCATTCTATGGTGTTCCCAATCTGGGTTTTGTAATTCGTTGATCAAAATAATAAAAAAAATGGGAAACGTGACGGCGAGCGTGGCGGCGAAATTCGCGTTCTTCCCGCCGGACCCGCCGACGTACGACGTGTTCAGGGAGGAGGAGGGGAGGCTGGTGTTCTCCGGCGTGACGGCCGACAAGAACGTGGACGTCCATTTGCTGGACACCAAAGGAGGGAACAAGATCGTCGCCACCTTCTGGAAACACCCTTTTGCCAGGTTCACCCTTCTCTACTCCCATGGCAACGCCGCCGACTTGGGCCAGATGCACGACCTCTTCATCGAGCTCCGAGCTCATTTGCGCCTCAACATCATGAGGTTCTTTTTTTGCTTTTTTTTTTTGGTTAAATCTGTTTTTGTGGAGAAATTTCTCTTTGTTTTCGTCTTGTTTCCTTTGTTTTTGTTAGTTTGTGTTTTGGTTAATGTGTTTTTTGTTGGGTAATTTCTCTTTTGGTGTGATGCTCTTGCTAATTTTTTGAGCTTGTTTGTGTTCTTGAATCCTTGATTAATGTGTTGTTGGGTAATTTTATTATTTTTATTTTTTAAGTATTATTCATATGTTTCGATTGTTTTTGGTGTCTTGTAATTTCTAATTTCTCTCTGTTTTGGTGTGTTCTTACTAATGTTTTGGATTGTTGGAGAGTTTTACCTTTTTATCTGTTGGTGTTTTTATTCATTTCTGTTTTTCTTTGTCTTAAATTAATATCCACTTCAGAAATCCTGGTTTTGGTCATCATTCTTCCCAGGCTCATGATGCTCAACAATTTATTCTTCCATTTTGGTTTTGTGAATCCATTTTTGTTTGGTAATTTTGGTTCTTCTTGTTGTTTTTCTTTCTTCTTTTTTTCTTTTCTTTTCTTTTTTTTTTTTTTAGGAAATTTGGAAAATTTGATTGTGGTCATCACTCATGAACACCACAAGTTTGTAGAGTTTCAAAACATTTGTTATCTTCCTTCTCGGGTTGTTTGTTGTATGCTTGGTTTGCTTTTAGTAGTTATCCAGAGAGATTTTCTCTTTTCTTTTGGTAGTTCTATTCTATTTTGTTGGAATTTAAAAGAAGCCGTTTTCTTTCTCAGAAACGTGGCTTCGCTCCTTACATGTTTTATTCCATTTTAGTATTATTATTATTATTATTGTTATTAATTAATGCTAGAATGTTTTGTTTGACTTGATAATATAGAAGTTTACATATGAAGAGGCCATTATTTATTTTATTAATGAGTTGTCGAATAATGTTTTTTTTTTTTTTTTTTTTTCAAATGGTTTTGCGCCGGTTTCATGATTTTTACGCGCTTGTTGTCTACTATATAAGTTGAGATTCGACCCAGAAAACAAAAATAAAATAAAATAAAATAAAAATTTATGTTAGGATCTTGTAGATATCACCAATACTGACGTATTAGCTGTACTAGGACTTGTGGGGTAAAAAACATTTATGAGTATGGCCTACCCTTAATAAATGTTGTTGGTCTAATGTTTTTATCCATTCCAATACGTAATTAGACAATTGTGGATACCTTTTAACTTGTTTGTGGTTATATATTATAATTTTTTCACATCATATTTGATAAGTTAGTTGAATATGAAAATTTTAAGTTGGAGTTGGTTGATTTTTCAAAAATTAGTTATAAATTTTATTGATTTTATAAAAAAAAAGATAAAAATTGATATGAAAAAGTATAGTTTAATTAGAATTAAACTTGAATACCAAACGGAATATAAATTTTTCTTCATCATAGTAGGAACTAGGATCAGAGATCATAAATCATATAGACATGAACCAATAATAACAGATACTACACTTGATCTAAGACAAAAGGCAGAGAAATATGCTTAATAAGACAATAAATAAAAGAGTATCCTATCCTTCACCAACTTTTGTTGTATAGGTTGCTAATATACAGTTTAGTGATAACCTTTTCTTTACTTAAAGACTTACTCCAAATATCTTTCTAAATTGCAGCTATGATTATTCCGGATATGGAGCGTCCACAGGCAAGGTAAGTAGCACATGAAGCTTCATGTTGGAACTTTCTTTTTTGATTTTGCATTGGCTTATGCACACTAGAAGCTTTACGGAAAGTTAAAGCGATAAAAAGAAAAAGGAGCACATGGCAGATTGGCAATGATAGTTTGGTTTCCCTCTGCTCTTTATCGATCTTACTCTCTCGTTAAGCTTATATCTAAACATCAGTTAATTTTTTTTTCTCTGCATTAGCCGTCCGAATTCAACACATACTACGACATCGAAGCTGTGTATAATTGTTTGAAGAATGAGTATGGAATTAGGCAAGAGGATTTGATTTTGTATGGTCAATCTGTTGGAAGTGGACCAACGCTGCACTTGGCTTCCCGGTTACATAAGTTGAGAGGAGTAGTTCTTCATAGTGCCATCCTTTCAGGTATCCGGGTCTTGTATCCTGTCAAGATGACATTTTGGTTCGACATTTTCAAAGTAAGTTTCGATTAGGCTGGTTTTTTGATCTCTTGTTTATTCCTTTACTACCTTTTTTCAGTTAGTTTCGTATTGAAATTCTCTTTTTCGTATTTTCAGAACATAGACAAAATACCAAAAGTCAATTGTCCGGTTTTAGTTATACACGTAAGTATCTTTTCCTTCAACCACATATACGAATATGCTGCATGGTTTAGGGCATGCTGGTGCTTTTCTTTTCATTTCTTTTTTTCATATTTTTTCTTCCAATCTTTTGAATTACTACATAGTAGATTTAAAATGAAACTCCTCATCTTGAGGAGCTCGATTGAGCAACTTGAGGCCAACCCTTGTTTTACCAATAACCTAACAGGCGTACTTGCATAAGACGCCTTCGGTCAAATTGAAAGTGCCAAAGAGAAGACAAACCTATGACACGAAGAAGCTGGTTTTCGCTTAGCTGCTAACTATAAAATTCTTAAAAGTGCTATAATAGCCTCTTGTTGGTTAGCAGGGGCTTTCAGAACTAGTTACTAGACGTGTGGCTTTGCTGATTTGTACTCCGAAAAGAACTCTTGCGAGATTATCTGCAGATGTTGTTTACTTCTTTGTTGTCCGTACTGTAATTGAAGAAATTTAGAACATGAATAGTTGGACAAGGAAAAGGCTCCATCAACGCCTATATTTTCGTCCTATATTTTCGCCGTTTTACTTGCGTTTCATTTTTTTTAAACTATCTTCCATTATTGACCTAAAAGAGTTTTTCCTTCAATCATGCTCTTGGTGATGGAAACTTTTCACTGCACCATCTGCAGGGAACGAACGACGACATTGTTGATTGGTCCCATGGAAAGCGTCTTTGGGAACTTGCCAAGGAAAAATATGACCCCTTGTGGGTCAAGGGTGGGGGTCACTGCAACCTCGAAACTTATCCTGAGTACATAAAGCACTTGCGTAAGTTCATTAACGCGATGGAGAAACACTCGCTTGCAAAACAGACAAAGAAGCAGCTCACTACTAACACAAGTATCACAGAAGTCAAACATAACAAGTGCTTGAGATTTGGAAAGAGATAGCTAGCTAGCTGATTGTTTTTCGCTTTTTTTTTTTTTTTTTTTTTTTTTTTTTTTTCCTTCTCATCTTGTGAGAATTAGAGATTCAAAACCAGAGTTCTCCTGCCACAATATTACTTCCATTATAGACTTCACTGTTTGGCAGCCAAGCTATATTTGGCTTGGTATATTTCTCAGGACCACAAATTGACAGGAACAATATGGGATTTTTTTTAAAAAAAAAAAAAAAAATATCCAGATCTGGTTCTGAATAGCATTTTTTGAGGGTAGGAAGTTGTTGCATTTGCAATTCACATGGAAAAGTGTTCCTATCAGAAAATTTAACATGTGTATCTTGACGATCTGGGTTTCTTGTATAATTATGAAAAGCTTGAGCTTTATGTAAGAATATCAGTTTTAGAAAAAGAAAATGAAATGGGTTGCTTCATTTGCCTCTTTTTTTTTTTTTTTTTTTTTTTCCTCTCTCTCTTTTCCTATATGTATCTCTTCATTGCTACATGTACACAAATGCAAATCCATTATATATATATATATATAAGAATTCTTTGCTAGGATTAATTATTTCTTCCATCAGAATCAAATCAAATTTACATTAGATTAAATAAAATACGATAATTCGAGTGAACTTGTTAAAATTCTAACCATTAAAAATTGTATTCTGCCAGTTGGAATTTTTTGTTCCCTTGATTTCAATTATTGTAACATTATACAAGACATGGAAAGTAAACAACATAATATCCACATTTCTTGCATCTAATTTGACTCTTTCATCAACAGTAGTATGGATAACTCCCTCTTTTTTCCTCTCTTTTTCCTTTAGAAATGGGGTGTTTGGTGTTTTAGTTTGAGTTAGGATTTTTAAGTTTCAATGATAATTTTTGTTGACTTTTCAAAAAAGACAAAAAACTTTTTTAGAAAAAGATAAAAAAAGTACAGTTTCACTTGAGTGAAACGAAAGTGCCAAACATGGCCTATGTTATTTCATTGTTTCTTAAATACCCGAAGGAAAAAAAAAAAGAAAAAGAAAAAAGGGGAACACAAAATGAAGAGACGTGAGCGGCAGGATTCGAACCTGCGCGGGCAGAGCCCACATGATTTCTAGTCATGCCCGATAACCACTCCGGCACGCCCACTTGCGGTCCCTTAATCGTAAATTTATCAATTATCTTTTACTGAAGAATTATGCATTTTTTTCTACGTAATTTGGGAGGCAAAAGTGATATCGCCAAAAAGAAGAAAAAAAATTGGGAGGGAGAAGTTGATTCTTTTTTATATACTAAGTTTTCATTTAATTTCTAATTATAGAAAGTGTTTCATGATATGAAGTTAGTATTATAATACTATGTATTAATTTATTTACATGTTAGTGGACAAATTAAAATGAAAAATAGTAGAGAAAATTAATTACGATATTCACGAAAAAATTGTCATTTTTAAATGGGATAAGAATCGTGGACGATATATGCATAATATGATCAAATGGAGTTGATGAGACTCCTAATATTATCTCTCGTGCTGTTATTATGGATTGTCCAATTATTTTATAAAAGTACTCAAAAAAATATATATTAATAGAACCATGTCAACTTTAATTTAATTATTGTAAATTTTCTTTAATTAATTTTCTCAATTTGTAATCCTTTTAACATTAATATCTGATCCCCATTCATTGTACACTTTTTTCTTTCTTTTCTTTCGTTTGTTCTTTCTCATTTCATATTCTTATTTTCCTTAATTACTTCTTTCTCCTCCTCTCTAGGCTTTTTGAAATTCATTATTTGAAGATCTTGAACTTGAAAATTTTGCACCCAAAAAAAAAAAAAAAAAAATGTAGCTACGAAAGGTTGTAACTAAAGTTAATTCATAGCGGGGCTGCTGGGCTGCTATGTCTATAGGCTCGTTGGAAGGTGGATCGAGTCTTAGCCTTTGGAAGTCTAGGTGGGGCATGTTATGAATTTGATGATTCCTACTAACGTTAAAATTTGGGGAAAACACCTGAAAGATATAAATTTAGAGAAATCCATCGATTCACTCGAAGCAGCTTTTGAGGTGAATGGTGTGTTGGAGATGGTAGGAGGTTTGTTGCGTGACTACCGGATTTGTGTGAAACTTGACGATCCAAATGGTATCCCACAAGCTCTGAGAATTGTATGTATGAAGAGACCTTTTGAGAACTCTCTAAAGTTAAATGTAGATGCTTCAGTGTGTTAAGACATGGAATATGTGAGTATCGGTGCAATAATTCAAGATTAGCATTTGCGACCATGCCAACTACCTCCAAGGTGCAATCTCACACTGAAAACAGACGAAACCTGAGGCTTCATCCTTTCCTTATAGATAAAGGTATGCGCCTTAATTTTCCTCATTATATATTTAAAAAACAAATTCAATTATTAAATAATAAATAAATAAAAAAATAAGTATCACATATATTATAATTTAATATTTATAACTATTAAAAAACATAATGTAAAATATATATAATACAAAAATAATATATAATCAAATCGAACGTAAATGGTGATTAAAGTTTGGGCTCATTTAATCCATTGGTTCCATAATCAGAGACGGGTTATATTTTTAACCAGTTGATAACCTGTATTTATTTAGATCAGGATAAACTTTTATCTTAATAATTAAGTTTAAAATTCTCTCTTGTTATACTAGTCACAATAACGATCCTCAATTTTTGCAAGATTTAAATAATCATTATCAATGTTGTAGTTATAATTTTTATAAAAACTAAACAGAAAACCTTTAACTTTTACTTTTTCGATCAAAAACATATTTAAAGGAGTACAGTATACAACTAAAATCTTGCACATATATATTTATTAAAAAAAAAAAAAAATTCTTGCACGTGTACTTTCATATAAACCATATAAGCACATATCATAAACACACATATTATTATTGTAATTCAATTCGAGTTTCTGTTATGTGTGTCTATTATGATTATTATTACTATTATTATTATATAAGAAGTGGTGATATAGGAAAAGATAAAAATTTATGTTCTAAATTACATGCTAGCTTCACTTTCTTGCATGTTTGATTTATTTATTTTAATTAATTAATTTATTTTTTTTAACTTGTGTGTTTGAATCTATAACTTATAAAAGAAAGGAGAACGGATTTTGTACTACAACTTTTGGTTGAATCAATCCAATGGTTCAAACACTACTTCTTTTCATTTAATCTATATATCTAATGGTAAATTTTATTTTTAATCCGCATGGCCTTTTCTTTCTCCTGCACCTCACACTGTTGCACCATAAAACAATTTGGTTTTGTACTATATAACTCCTTGCATGCCTTAAACGTTTCTCACAAACCCATATACATGTATTAAATTTGGTTATAATAGTACCGATATATTTTTCTCTATACTCTTTCATCCTAATTTCAACCTCATTATTTCTTTTTCCTTTTTTTTTTTTTCTTTCTTTTTCATCCCATTTGTATCTTTTTTTTTTTTTTTTTTGGGTAGTTATTATCACATTTATATTATATTTTTTAATAAAAAAATAAAGGAGGTAAACCTAAAATTCTTGAACTCATTTGAAACAAAAAAAAAAACTAAATTACTTATTGTATACTACTATTTGAATTCTTGATATTTTTCAGAACTATGTATAGTAGGTTATTTTTAGGTGAATTAATTGTATATTTTCTCTATAAAAACAGTTGTAGAAAAATATTTAAAAGTAGTTGAAGTTTTCCTTGAGTATCTTATTATTTTACTTCATAAATTTTCTATTTTTACTTTGGCTCATATTGAAATTAAATCTTGAAGAGATCACTGATCACGTATTACATCTTTATAAATAGCTATTAAGTAAATAAATGACATGTTGTATCCTTATTATTACATGCTATAATAGATAAAACCGTAAAGAAAAAAATCGTTAACCATTTACGTAATTATCACTTATAGATTAATCTTTCTATAACGTTCTTCATGACCTCTAAATTAAAGCAATAAGAATAACTTCATATAGAATCAGAAAAAGAATAACTTCCTATTTTAATATTTAAAAATTAAAAGTCATAACTGTTCAATTTCAAAACCCATTAAATATTATGTAATCTTATTTATATGTATTTCTAGTGAGAAAAAGTAGAAAAAAAAAAGAACAGTAAAAAAAAAAATTTCAAAAAAAAAAAAAAAAAAAAAGGAAACAGCAGAAAAAAGTATCAAGGCAAGTATTTCCTTACAAAATTTAAAAAAAAAAAAAAAAAAAACAAAAGACTTTTATTTTATTTTTATTATTTATTATTTATTTTTTTATTTTTTAACCAAGGGAACGTGCCTTCCCCTCCAACTAGTTCTTAAAGATCAGAGGGTGAAAAGTAACTATTTTTACGTGAAAAAGCTACTGAAGTAAGCACATTCGAAGAAAAAGTTTTCGTAGGGGCAGATTGCATAGTAATTATATATGGGGTAACATATGAGTTAAATAGAATAAGAGAGGGGCGCAAGAAAAAAAAAAAAAAAAAAAGGGATACATTTGAAGAGAAAATAATTTCTGATGGGAAATTAGCGAAAAAGAGATTTATTAGGACCACATTTTGAAAATTAATATAATATAAAAACTTAAAAGGATAAAATTTTAGTAGGGGCTGTATGAAAGTTTTTATTTTTCAGTGATAGCTATATGGAGATTTTTAATTTCTAATAGGGCAAAGTAAAAAAAAAAAATCATAAAATTTTTCGAGTAAAACTAAAACGGATAAAAATTTCAGTGGGACTATAGCCTTCACTTGCATCCCACCTGAATCCGCCCTTGATTGAAAGAAATTGAGTAGCTATCAGTTTAGGAAAACCTATTGCAATAGAGGAGATAATATTTTAGGGGAATACAAGAAAAAATAAGTAAGTTATCGTACATTTGAGAGAAAATGGAAAATCATATAGAAAATATACTATGAGCTACTGTGAGAAATAGCATTTGAGAATGCTGCAGGAAAAACGTTTGGGTAGGTTACGTTTGATAAGGGGGAAAAAAACATTTTTTCAATAGGATCAGGCAAAGAAGGGGAAAAAAATTAAATAATAATAAAAAAAAAGAAGAGTAAGAGTGGGGGATGTGTTGGCCACCCCCACATTTAAAAACTATTATTTTAAAGGACTACAAAGAAAATATTTATATAGTTGGATATTTGAGAACAATTGATAAATAAGATTAAAAAAAAAAAAAAAAGGAATAATTAGGAGGTGACATGAAAAAATGAAATTGAGAGGCATTTAAAAAAATAGGGTCAATTCTAAGGTGGGGGACGTACTTTTTCCCATACCTATGGAGTAAATATTATTTATGGTTGTATTAAGATTGGATGCAAAGAATCAATAGAGGAGTACCAAATTCAAATATGACCTCCCACATATGATTCAATATCTAAAAAATTAGAACAAAAAAATTGGAAGCTAACGTCGGGACGCTAGAGGAGCTCGTGCTGCTGTCGAACAACTTCAATCCAGCAACAGTGGTGGTTCGTTGGACCGGAAAAATCTCACGAGGCGGCAGATTTAGGCACACACACTACAGGTTCGTCTTCCAGCATCTGGCCCATGCTGGCGACCTCTTCTGCAACCTCTGGCATCTTGGAGGCGACTCTGAAATCTCGCTGCTCTCTTAGCTGACGGGCTCCTCCCCTCGCCGAATCTCATGCCCCTGCTGTCATTTTGCGTCATTGCCTATGATCTCGGCCTCTGCAGGGACGACTTAGGTTGGGTGAACCCAGATCTAAATCGCCTGCAGCCTCGACCTCACTACTCTCCTTGCCGACGGGCTCCTCCCCACGCCGGATCTTGTGCCTCGCCATTATACTACGTCATCGCATGTGACCTCGACCTCTGTGGGGAGTACCTTTGGGTGGGTGAACCTGTTAGGATTAGTACAATTTGTTTGTGGTTTTAGATATTTATCTATCAATTTATTTATTTTACATATTGGTTGTCCTAGATTATTAGTATAAATTTGCTACAAGCAAACAACATCAAGTTTATCGATATAATACTTTAATATTATGCATAAGGAAGTATGCAAAAATATATAAGGTTGAAGGGATAATCTAAATTGAGAGTTAGTAGTCGTGAAGCAAAGGTGGGTACTTTAATTTTGGTAAAATTGTAATTTTCGTCTATTTCCACTATTGTGGGATAATTTGTCTTGACTATTGGGATAAGACTTTTCAAGTAGAAATATTGATATATATGAGGGGTTTGTCATATGCATTGGACCGGACATTAAGTGATATTGATTTATGTAATAATTCTATTTAAGATAAATCAATTCACTTTGACGGATATTCTTGTAGACATCTTAATCTTAAGTAGATAAATGATTGCATATTTATGTGATGTATCTTTTGATTTATCAAAGAGTTAGGCATCAAAGGAATGGTAACTTGTACTCAATAAGTTGGAGATGTGTTGCATACAAGATGGACAACGTTATTCATAGAGCTCTTTAACAAGAGTATATTATATTTTGTTTACTGAATGATTTTATATTTATTGAGGATTTTATAAATAGGGTTTGCTCAAGATGAAATGGCAGAAACTTTAATGACAAAATAATTGAGAAAGGAAAACAGAATTTGAACCTTAATCAATTATGAATATCTTATGGGGGTTTTACATTATAATATTTGTTATAGACAAAAGCCCTGTTAATGAGCTTGTGTAATTCAGTATAGAATCAGAGAGTTCAACTTCATACTTATAGTGGGTAGCCATGGAGTTTAATAATATAGATAAATTAATATGGGTTAATTAATTTATCTTATATTATTTTAGTTTTGATTTTATATATTCATCGGGTCCCCTTGCTAACTCACAAATTCCAAGAAACATCACGGAACAATTTATGGTTATCCGACACTATGTCGAAACTGTCCCGGATGGAACAAGATGAAGCAAAAAAAACACCACCCCCTCCCATGCGTGTGGGTGTAGGCGTAGGCCACAAGGGCAGTCCAAGTAAAGGACTACACACATGTGGAAGATGATGCAGTCTCAAGTTATTTTGAATAATTTCAGGAAGAATTAATTTTACCGGTAACTGTATTTTAATTTTAGAAATTATTTGAAATTCAAATAATTATTATCTTAGATAAGATGACAATATTTGAAATTAAAATTTTAAATTAAAATTAATAATCTTTAGATGAATATCACAATTTAATTTAAATTTAAATTTAGATTATAATTTAAATTAAGGCCGTTATCTTTGGATAATGATCACAATTTAATTTAAATTTAAAAGTTTGACAAGATCATATCTTAGATTAGATAATCTTTACGAATTGGAATTTAAATAATTGAATAATTTTCCATGGATATGGCTTTCATTTAAATTAAAGATAATGGTTGTAAAAAATTATTAGTTGAATATTTATCAGTGGTTATAAATATTTGATTGATGAAACAATTTTTGACTAAGCTAAGATATGGACTAAGATGAACTGTTATCTAATTGTCTGTGCTTTTGCTTCTATTTCAGGAATTCTCCATAGAAACAAGGATTTTCAAAATTGAGAATAGAGAGATGATAAAGAAAAGGAGTATTGCTTCGTGACCAAAAATTCTACTAAGTATGCCCACACACACACCCATATATGGAAGAGTCATAGCGGGGACAATCAGGTGATTGATGCTCATAATTTGAAAGCTAGCTTAATCATTCAAAATTGATTGTCAAACCTGTAACACCCGAATTTCTTCGGTTCATATTTTATAGAAATTTCGTGTAAATATTTACCGTAATCGGTATTTCATGAGGAAGTTCGTTTTAGAACTTAATTTTGTGTCAAGAGTTCTTAAGATTTAGTAAGACTCAAAAACAAATTGCATGAACTTGCAAAAGACCTTTATGAGTGAAAGGAGGTCGTATTTGCACATTTCAAGACAAGTCGACGTTGACCAATAAGTCAGTTAGACCAAAACGGTCGAAAACGTCAAACAAGAATTTTATGATCGCAGTACAAGTGAAATTACTGCTAAAAAAAAAAAAAAAAAACTCATTTCTTGATGAGTTTGAATAGAATTAAAATCACCTTAGAAAAATCAAGCATACTAAGTTAGAGCTCAGGGCAAAAAAAAAAAGGATTCGGAAAAATAATAGAAAAATTTTTCCGATCGAGTTTTTCACAGATCGAAATTTTTTAAATGCAATGAAATTTTCGATACTGGGTTTTTAAACAACTCAGTATTAAAATTTATTGCAATGTGTTGAAATTACACAATTTTTCAAAAAGATTGAACCAAACAAGCCTTTAAGCTTAATTATATCACAATTAAGCTAAGTTAGGATCTAACCCTCCACACACATGGACCAATGAGCATGTGACACCTCACATATGAGTTGTCAAATCACTCCCCATTTCTCTCCCCATGTCAGCCGGCCACACTCAAGCCCCTATGGGCAATGGCTTGCAAAAGTTCGAGGACCAATTAGCAAGATTTGAAGCAAAATTTGCCTTGGAAAAGAAACCTAAGATTTCCCCTACCTAGAGGCACTATTCCTAGGGATTTCAAGCCCCAAAGTTAGCTGCCATTAACCCTCTTACTCAGCCAAAGACTTTGGCATTCCCACTCCAAAAAAATCCGAGAGAAAGAGAGAGAGAGAGATCAAGAGAAAATCAAGCAAAACTTTGTGAGGAAACCCCCCTTAAAGTTCGGTTTTTCTTGAGAGTTCAAGGAGAGATTGTTCAAAAATTTTCCCCTCTCTTCCTCATCATTGCCGAGTGTTAGGGAGTGAAGAAAATCAAAAAAAAAATTTCGGGTTTTGGCTAGAATCAAGGGTGAGTGAAGGTGTGATCTAGAGCCAAGAAAAACCAAGGTTTTTGTGAGTTGGTGCTAAGAAGATCCACGAATTTTTAAGGTAAGATTTTTGAGTATTTTCTTCTCTTTTGCCAAGGTTAGTTGGGGGAGGAAGCTAACAAATTTTGTGACCTTTTTTGAGGTCCAAACCGTGCACCTTGGAGGCCAAATCTCAACTAGGATCAAGCTTTTGCACTCTCGGATTTTTTTTGAGGTAAAAATCCGAATTTTAACCCTAGTCTTTGGTTCATATTTTTAGTTCATTTCTCAAGGGTTTTATCATGTATTTCAAGCACAAAGTTGTAAGAGCTTAAGCTCATGATTTCGGTTTTAGCCCTAAACAGCTTAGGTTATATTTTTATGCTTGATTTAGGTTTTTGGGTGATTATTTTGCATGTTTGGTTGGAGATATGTTCTATGATTTTTTTGTGTGTTAGAGATGCATGCTAGGGTTGCTATTTAAGGTTTTATGTCCCTAATATGTTTATCATAATTTTTAGAAGCATGTTTTTAGGGTTTGTATGATGATATGTTTGAAGTTTTGTTGTATGTATGTTTTTCTCTCAAAACCGTGGACCAAGGGGTCTCGGCCTTGAGTTGAATCCGAAAACATGGGATTTTATATTTTATGTGTATGAGGGACGTTAGAAGACATGCATGTGTTAGTAGGTCCCGCATTGGGCGGTCGAGCTAGAGCAACGCATAAGAACGTAAAAATTGGACTAACACCAAAACTGCTCTCGGGTCCAACACCCGGCAGCTCGGAAAAGTGGAATTTACAGGTCCTTAGAGGCCGAATGGGTAAAAACTCAAAACATGAAAGTTGTTCGTTAGGGTGTTTCCTAGGGGGCTACGTGAACAGATTTTAAAAATAAGGCTCCAATGGCCTTTGTTTTTAAGAAAAACCGAGAACTGGTCAGGGTGACCAAGTTCCAACGATTCACACGTGTTCAAACAAAAACTGGTATCAATTGAGCCAGAATCAGAAAATGTTCAAAACATGAAAGTTTTAGATCTTTTTGTTAGCTACAACTTTCATGAAGAAATTGTTTCCAAATTCGTTTTAGATTTTAAGTTATGAATTTTCAAACAAAAGCCATGCAGTGAGCAAAATCTCATGCACGTGATTTTCTAGACCAATGACTAGGAAAAATATTTTTCTAACTTCCAAACACCATTTTCAAACCCGAAAACCATTCCAAAGGCGGTTTTCGATCCCCAAATGTTTTATAGAAATATTTTCAAGTGTTTTGGTAATTTTCAAGACAAGTTTGGGTATTATTCACCAAACTTACTTAAATGAACAAGAAAATGATATTTTTAAACAAGTTCAAGATTTTCAAGGTTAAAATGAAAAAAGATACTCCGTTAGTAGCCGGAAAATTATTCCGAGTTACTAGGGCCTTGCCCAAGCCCAGAGTTAACCTTGCAGATTGAGGATTTAAGTTAAGATTATGGTTCTCTACAAGAACCCTTAAATAAATATTCCGTTGTGGGTTACACTGTGTGACCCCTTCACATGTATTAGTAGAGGGACATATAACCGATATATATATATAGGTTGGTTTAATCCGACATTAAACGATATTAGAATAGAAACCTCACGTGTAAACGTCCATGGGCAGGAGGTGACCTGCGAGCGTGCTCGGAAAAAGGAAATTCGATCACGCGAACGACGAAGACAAGTAAGTACAACGCCGTCTACAGCATAGGCTAGAGTTGTATGTTTACCAAACATGTTGCTTTACACTGTTAAGTGTTATTTGATGATTTGCTCGATGGTTGCAATATGCCTACTATATGTTGAATGTTTCAAATGCTGATGCCATGTTTTAAATGTATGCTTCAAGTATTGTTATTATGCTTACATGAAAAAGTATGCCTGTTCATGCATTGATAGAACATGAGATTAGGAGACAACATATAAGTATGCTCACTAATCTATCAAGTGGAAAGATGTCAAGAAAGACATACAAACAGAACGTTTGAGAAAAGGCCACAAGAGCCAGTGTCGTGCCCCCTGATGACGATCGGGTCGAAAACTTGGGAAATCTACTCAAGTTGCGCGCCGGGTACGTGCACATCAAGTTAACGGGCCCACAAGTAAAATCAACAAGATAAAGTTTGATACAAGAAAGCAAGCATAACTGGACATAAACGGTTCATGCATTTCACGATAGAATGTCAAGTTTAAGATGAAGAAGTCGATGATATGATGCCATGTTTATGCTTTCATGTTTAAGATGCCATGTAAAAGGTTATGTATGTTCATGTAATTGGTTTGCGGTATAGGAGTTGTACTTGCTGAGCTTTCGCTCATTGTCTGAAGTTTATGCTGTAGGTAAACAGCCTGTTCTGAAATAACTGCATGGTGGAGGGTGAAGCCGGTGGCTGTGAAATGATGAATGGGTTGGGGTTCGCAACTCCGATGGATTTAATTAAGAAATCTATTTTGAGAAAACAGACAGTTATTTTATTTACGTATGAGTGTATGTAAATATTTTCTAAGTATAATGCTTCCGCTATTAAAAAAAAAAAAAAAAAAAAAATCCCCACTATTTTCAGGATTAAAAATGGGATAAAACAAGTTTAAGTTCAAGCAAGTTAAGTACAGTGACGGCCTGTGCAAGGCGGGTCGTCACAAAACCAGTATGTATTATTGCAAATTGATTATCGTATATAGTTAACATGGGTTTGTTCGATCCTCTTAGTATGGTAAAAATTTTTAAAATCCACCATATTAGGTTTTCCACTGCATAAATTGTTTTCTCCAACTTTCTTTCAGAACCAAAATCTAAATGGCTTGTCACCTCGACCTTCGTTGCCGTCCTTCGCCGCCTGTCGTTGTTGCACCACTACGTGCCCCTCTGCATTGCGAGCCCTTGCCTAGGAGCCACCACAGTTGCTCGGCGTCTGATGGACGATGGGGTGAATTTTTTTTTTTTTTTTTTTTTTATAATTATTTTGTATGTAATCACATGTGGATGTTTCATAATAAGTTTGATGCATTTTTTCGATCACGACCGTTTAAAGTTGATCAATTGGTATTTACTCTATCAATGGGGTAAAGTAACCTTAACTCATTGTAGAAATCCCCATAAATTATTTCAAGAGGAATTTGAGAGAAAATTATTTTAATATGGGAAAGTAGTTAATGCCCAAACGTGATAAAATAAAGTGGTCGCGGTAGCACAGTTATGGTGATCATATCCTCAAGGAGCTGACAAAGAAAACAGGAGAAAAAAAAATTTACAGATTAAAAGCATTAAGAGATAAATAATAAAATAAAACTAAAAGAGAGTGGTATTTTTGTTGAGAAATTAGAACATAATAAAAATGCTTGAGAAAATTATATAATTAAATAGGTAAGGCGTCAAGAATCCCCGATATGCTCCACAACAATGATCGTACCACTTTTCATAAAATTCAAACAGTATTTCAGCAAGGACCTTCTAAAATATGGAGATTTCATAAAATGTGTACATTTTAGAAAATGTGGAGATTTCATATGCAACATTCACTTCTCATAAAATGTGGATCTTACGCCACTTTATATGTTGTGACAAAAAATTAGACGTTGTGGCATGCCACCACTTTTCAAAAATTTCAAATAGCATTTTAGCAAGGATCTTTTAAAGTGAGATCCATTACATTGTTAATAATCCCACAAATACGACAAACATAACCAAGATCGTCCTTTAATCGAAAGGAGTATTCACAGTTCTCCTAATCTTTTCTCACTTGTTCATTTTGTGAAAGAAGTGTCTTAATGGATTTACCCAATTACTTCTTCACTTCCGCACGACACTCTTTGAATTTATCAAAGGTTTCGCTCTTGTGGTGCATTAGGTATACATATCCACATCTCAAGTAGTCATCTATAAAGTTGACATAGTACTCGAACCCTCCACACGCCTCGACATTAATGGGCCACATACGTCGATGTGCACTATCTCTAGGAGATCATTGGCCCTAGTACCCTTAGCTACAAAAGACCTCGTAGTCATTTTTCCCTCAAGGCAAGATTCATATTGTGGAAGACGTATCTCCTTTAGAGTATCCAAAGGATCATCTTTCACCAATCTTTGAATCATTTCTTGATTAATATGACCAAATCTTATATGCCAAAGATATGCCTTGTTAGAGTGAGAAGTTTTTAACATTTTAGAGTTATCAATTAATTCAGTGTAAAGCAGTGAGTGCATCTCAGGTTTGATAAAATAAAGATTACTGTCTATGCAACCAGAACAGATAAAAGACTTGTTTTTATGAATAACTACTATTTTATTAAACGAAACTAAATAAGATTCTTTAATTAAACAAACAACCGAAATAAGGTTCCTTTTAAAAGTAAGAACATAAAAACAGTCTTTCAATAAAATAAACCTAAATTCATCAAAGTAAAGATACATGCCTCTCACTGGTTCCGATAACACCAAGCTACCATTCTTGGTTCGCAACGAGATGCTCCTATAACTAAAGAAGGTTAAACACGTTGTTTAGATAAGTGGATGGAGATGATGGGATGGAGGTGTGATTTTACTTTAAATAATACATACAATGAAAGTTGAAAAAAAATTTGTAGAAGAAAACAAATATATAAAACTCTTTTTTTCATGTAATCGCGATAGGAGGAAAAAATATGCATACCTCTAGTAACCCATTTTTTCAGTTAAACTTCTTGATTTTGTGCACCAAATAAATACAGGGGTGTTCTGTAGAGAACTTGTCCAGAGTTATACATCGTATTGGATCTAGTGTGTCAGTGGAGATGAGGCAACAATTGAATAGTCCCTTTACTAGGGAGGAGGTTAAAAAAGCTCTTATCAATATGGGTCCTACAAAAACTCCAGGTTCGGATGGATTTCATGCACTATTTTTTCAAAAGATTGGGAGTTGGTGGGTAGTGACTTAATGGCAGTTTGCTTGGGGGTCCTGAATGGTGGGCAATCTGTTCGAGTGCTAAATGCAACACATGTGGTTCTTATTCCAAAAATTAAGAATCCTAAGAGAGTGGCCGACTTCCGACCGATTAGCTTGTGCAATGTTACATATAAGATTATTACTAAGGTCTTGGCTAATAGGCTCAAATTATTTCTTCCGGAGATTATTTCTCAAGAGCAGAGTGCTTTTGTTCTAGGGCGATTAATAATGGATAATGTGATAGTAGCTTTTGAGGTTCTACACTCTATTAGGAGGAAGGTGGGTGGGAAAGAAGGATTGATGGGCATAAAACTCAAAATGAGTAAAGCCTATGATCGAGTTGAATGGACTTTTCTTAAGGGAGTAATGCGAAAGATGGGCCTCAGTGATCGATGGGTTGACTTGATTATGGATTGTGTATCCATAACCAAACTCTCTTTCATTATTAATGGGAGTGTGGAAGGGTGTGTCATTCCCAAGAGAGGGCTTCGTCAGGGTTGTCCAATATCACCATACCTATTTCTACTTTGTGTTGAGGGTCTATCAGTTATTATCAAGGCTGCGGAAGTTGATGGCAGACTTCATGGGATTGCTATGGATAGGAGAGCAACTAGAGTGAGTCATTTTTTTTTTCCGATGATTACATTATTTTTGGAAAGGCCAATTTGGGAGATTGTCAAACAATTGTGAGGATTTTGAATAGTTATGCTTTGGCTTCAGGTCAAGTGATTAATTTTTCAAAATCTTTGATCACCTTTAGTCCCAATGTTGTGGACGAAGTCTGGGGGAGATTTGTAATGAGCTTGGTTTGGTGGATAGTACCCAAGTTCATAATAGGTATTTGGGCCTACCATCTTTTGTGGGTCGCAACAAGAGGAGTGTCTTAAATGCAGTTAAGGAGCAAGTAGTGAAGTGTCTACAAATATGGAAAAGTAAAATTTTCTCCAGTTAGGATGTGAAATTCTCATTAAGGCGGTTGCCCAAGCTACAGCCACATATACTATGAGTGTATTCCGAGTTCCTGCTTCACTTTGCCAATAAATTCAGTCATTGGTTGCTGGATTTTGGTAGGGTGGCTCTGATGAGGATAGGAAGATTCATTGGCTCGGATGGAAGAAATTGTTTCAACCATAAAATAAAGGAGGTATGGGTTTTAGTGATATTAGTAATTTTATTAAGGCTTTATTGGCCAAATAGGGTTGGCATATTCTTAATGCCCCACATTCCCTAATGGGAAAAGTATTGAAAGCTAAGTATTTCCACTAGTTTTTCTGGATACTAGAATTGGTGCAAATGCATTCTATACTTGGCGATCAATTATGTTGGGGAGGAACTTATTGGCCTCAGGTGTTAGGTGGAGAATTGACAATGGAAGCAATGTTGGAGTTTTTTTCAGATCCGTGGCTCCCCAAACCTCATAGTTTTGAACCCATTACGAGTGCTCTTAGGGGTGCATCAAATTGGAAGGTGGCAGACCTTATCCAAAATAGGCAATGGCATCATGAACTTATTTCTCAGTTTTCCTTGTCAATGGATAGTGGGGTGATTTTGAGCATTCCTTCGGGGAGATCCAATTGCCCTGATAACTTGATTTTGCACTACAACTTGTGTGGTCTATACACGGTGTGTTCAGGATATTAGGTAGCTATGGAGGCTAAAGGATTGGAGGGCTTGTCCAATGCAGCGTTCAGTAAGGCTTGGTGGGGAAAACTTTGGAGTTTGAAATTACCAAGCATGGTAAAAATCTTCTTATGGCAGGCTTTTCGTGGAGTCCTCCCCTATTTTCCTATCCTCAATAGAAGGGGTGTGAAATGTTTGAATGGATGTACGCGGTGTTGCAGAAGGGTTGAGTCAGTTTGGCATAGCTTGTGGGAGTGTCCAAGCGCTAGGGAGGTTTGGGATTTTTCAGTCCTCTGGTCCAAGTTGAGATGCTCCTTGACTGTATCATTTGCTGGGATTTGTTCAGAGTTCTCTAAGAAAGGGTCCTGAGAGGGGCTATAATTTTTTTTACTAGTTTGGCTTGGGCCATTTGGAGGGCAAGGAATATATGGGTTCATTCCAATCATGTAATTGATGCCCGGAGTGTGATGGAGATGGCAAGTAGAATGTTAGGCGATTTCCAGCAATGTTTCAAACTTGAAGTTCCAGTGCTCAGTTCGCCCACTCTTGATAATCAAACAAGGTGGAAAAAACCGACAAGTGGCTCTTTGAAACTAAATGTAGATGCCTAGGTACACATTGGAAAGGAGGAGGCTAGCATTGGGGCTATAATTAGAGATTCTGAGGGTATGGTAGTTGCTGGCTTTGCGAGATGTGTGACTGGATTCTTCTTGCCCCATATTACCGTATGTCTAGCTCTTCGGGAAGACCTCTCTTTTGCTCATGATTTGGGTTTGCAGATCGAGATAGCTAAAACAGATGCAGTACGTTTGGCTTCTGAGGTACAAAATCCGTCCTCAATAAGTGAAGATATTGTGTTAATTGCTGATATTGTTGAGTTGTCTAGATGTGGTGTTTTTAATTATTGTTTTTATGTTCCTAGAGGAGCAAATGGAGTGGCTCACACCCTTGCTACCTCAACACTTAGTCTTTCTTTGGATTGTAGTTTTGTAGACTATTGTCCTTTGTTTATTGCCTCGTTAGTTTTGATTGATTTTGTAATACCTAGTTTTCTATAACATTACGATTTCTTATAATTTAAGAAATTTGCTCGAACTATGAAGATATTTATGAAAAAGCCCGGTTAAGGGTTTTTATTACGTTTTGTGAGTTTTTATGATTTTATAAGAATCGAAAATGATTGCTTAGTTAAGCAAATGACCTTTTAGGCAAAAAAGAGCGAAATCGCCAAAATTTTTATGTTGGTCAAAGTTTGACCGAAAAGCGCCGACGGTTGACCAAAAAGTCAACTGTTGACCACGGGAGTCAAAGTTTGGCGAGAAAGTCAGCGGTTGACAAGGAAGTCAATGGCGGACGAGAAAGCCAAAGATAGACCCAAAAAGTTAAAGAAAAAGACTGTACGGCAAAATAATTCGTAGTATAGAATTGTACTGCATAGAGCCATTTTTATGAATAAAATGATATGTTTAGAATTAAAACCACCATAGAAAATCAAGCACATTAATTAGGATACCTTGGGCCAAGTGGTTTCAAGTTACAAGAAAGTTTTTATACAGTTCGTTTCTACACAGATGAAATTTGGACTGCAGTTCAAATTACCAATATTGTGTATAAGTGAATCCAGTATTGGAAATACCTGTGTTAATTTAAGAATGGACTGTATAATAGGAAATAAACCAAACAAAGCTTTAGAGTGCTTACCTCATTTGCTTTTTTGATTATTACATCATTTTGTTAATTAATAAAAAATTTGGAAAGTAATTGGCTAAAATCAGCCATCTTGCCGGCCACATACCCCCCCCCCCCCCAAGGTGGAAATTTGTTGTTTTTCAAGGACTAAAGTTGCAATTTCAAAGAATTTCCAACCTCTATAAATAGGGGTTGTCATAATTCAAAAAATTAGAAAAAAGCAACCAAACTCTTGCCATTTTTTTTGAGCAAAACCGGATTTGAGAGAGAGAAGAAAGGAAAGAAATTTTAGCTACGATCAAGAGTGAATTAGGTGTAGGGTGGTCGGTTTTTGTGAGGAGAACAAGCAAGAAAGTTTGGAAAAATTTTGGAGACTATTCCTAGGCCAAGGCCGGTTGTGGGAGCAAGGGAAGAGCAGAAAAAAAAAAAGTGAATCCAAGAGGGGATTTAGGGTTTTGAGAACTTGAAATTTCATCTAGGACACCACTCAAGGACTCAAGAGAGTTTGGTGCCCAAATTTGGCCAAAGGGCCGGTTATAGGGAGAAAGGAAAAAGGAGGAATCCAAGCCAAGGGGAGACCGGATTTCTTGAAGCTTTTGGCCGGATCTTGGAGCAGTTGGTGACCGGACTTTAAGGCAAAGGGGAACTGAGAATTTTGGAACTCAAACCACCAAGGAGGCCGGTTATTGGTGAGGAAAAGAAAGAGGAAGCAAAAGCCAATCCAAAATCTTGGATAAGTGAGGTAAAATCCCCTAATCCTCTAAGTTTTCAATTAAATTTCGTTTGGAGAAATTTAAATGTATTTAAGCATTGGTTGTAATGAGCATAAGCTCACTGTTTATTGCTGCCCTAGTTTAGAAATTTAGGGTTTGTGCTTGATGGTTTAGGGTTTGGTTTGGTGGTTGCAATTTTTGCATGCTAAGTATTTGTAGTATGGTTAGGGTTTTATATGTTGATGTATGATGCTAAATTTGATGTGCATGTTGAAAATTGGACGTTAGAAGTACGCTGCATGACTGAGTTAGGCTCCCGCTGTGGTCGGTTGAGGTAGGGTGAACGTTATAGGACGCAAAACAAGATCGAAACCGAAAACTGCCATTTCGGGTAGAAATTGGTCAGTTTCGGGAAAATCTGATTTTGAGGCCTTTAGAGCCGAAATTGGAAAAACTCAAAACATGAAAGTTGTAGATTAGGGTTTTTACTAGGGGGTTGCGCAGACAGATTTTCAAAATGAGACTCCAACGGCCTCGGTTTTCATCAAACCCCGAGCCTGACCGTGCCCAGGACCATGCACGGCTAGGATTGGTGCAACATGGCATATGACTAGGTAAACGTCCGAACTGGGTTTTTCTCAAAACACGAAAGTTGTAGGTTTTTCAATAGCTAAAACTTTCGTGAAGAAAAATTTTTCAAAATCGGTTTAGATTTTTAAATAGAATTGTGTTTCAAAGACTGTACAGGAAATAAGGAATTCCTGTACAGGATTTCTATAAAATATTACAGAAAAAGAGTAAATTTGTACTTACACTGATAATTGGCATTGTGAAACTGTTCCAAAGACAGTTTCCAATAGTCAATAATTTTTATGAATTTTATTTTATGATTTCTAATTTTTCAAGTAAAATAAAGGGTTTTGTACCAAAAACATAAGGTTTTCTAAAAAGAAAACGAAAATGGATTTTTGGAAATTTAAAGTTAGAATAAAATATAAATAATAATCCGATTAGGGTAGATTTAACCCTAGGGTTACTCAATGTAACCAAGTAGGATAACGTAAGATTAAATAAGGGTATATACCTAAGGTTATATAAGAGTGTTGGTTATATTACCAACATTTCTAACCCTTACTCTTAATTGATAACAGAATATAGTACGCGACGGTGTCCCGACGAGCTCAAGCTAGATAGTGGACACAGCAATCATTATCAAGGTAAGTACAACTCCGCCTACAGCATAGGCTTTGTTGTGTATACTTGCCTAAGCATGTGTGTAAATGCTATGTGTTTTACAAATGTTACATGTTAAATGCTATGAAAAGTTATATGTTATGTGTTAGAAAATGCCATGAATAATGCTATGGTATGTTATGTGTTATAAAAAGTTATATGTTATAATTGTATGCGGTATAAATGTTGTACTTGCTGAGCGAAAGCTCACTGTCTTACGTCTATGCTGTAGGTAAGCAGCCTGGTAGTAACCCGTAATACAAGATGGAGGGCATGGACTGGCGGACTGTGAAATGTGGGAATAAACCGCTACGCATATTGATATATTATGTCATTATTTTATGAGTTCTAATTTCTATCCAAACAACTTTATTTAATGTCTAAATGTTTACGTTCATAAGATATGCATATACACTGTAAAAAAAAAAAAAAAAAAGTTCCGCTGTTTAAGCTAAGTATTTAAGTACGATATGATATGTATGTATGTATGGTAACGGCCTGTGCAAGGCTGGTCGTTACAGATTTAACCTAGATAATGCAATCCGAAAATCCCTTAATTTTTTAAAAAAAAATAAATGTGGGGGTGAAAAAAAAAAAGAAAAAAAAAAAAGGGAAGCAGAGAGAATTGAGGCAAGTAAAAGGCTTACACCTATATATAGTCATAGAGAAGGGCATTCAAATTATAAATTATATTCCTTTGTGTAGTCAAGAAAGTTTAGTCCTTCTGAATTCGTATAATTATAATGAATATGTAAAACCGTAACGAAATTAAATATCTAAAATCTTAAAGTATCCTAAAATACTCGAACATAAAAATCCTAAATAACAAAAATAAAAATGCTAAAGTATCAAATTCAAATTCAAATCTTCCATTTCAATATGACTACTCGCATCAAATATGTCAAATGCCCCAGAGAAAAGCTGAACAAGAAGAAGAAGAAGAAGAAGAAAAAAAAAAAACAATTAAAAGAATATCAACAATAGAAAAAAAATAAATTAAAAGAACGTAGAACAAACATGGCTGATATAAAAGAATCTGCAAAGGGATTTTTTTTTTTTATATAATTTAACTGCAAGAAATTTTTACAAAACATGGTTGATAGAAGTGAATAGATGATAAGATAGAGGTTTCTATTCTTTATTATTATTATTATTATTATTTGAATTCGTTTCAATTTTTTTTAAAATACATTATAAGAATTAGAATTATATCTTTTAAGATTTAATTAGGATTATCTTTATCTCTTAGTGTTATTTTAAATACTAAAAATTACATTTAGTTTAGGATTTTGAATTAGAATTATTTTAGGATTTACCTCATATAAAAAAGACATTTACCTTTATTTTCTAGTCTAAATTGTAATTCATGTAATTCATGTGATAAAAGGGTCAAAATTGGGTCCATTTGGGACAAACGTCCAAATGGAAACATTTGAAACGAAAACATTTGAAAGAAAAATTTAAACAAAAGTATTTAACTGTCATCTGAACTGGCGTTTTGGATGTTAACATTCTAAACAAAAACATTTGAACGGAAACTTATGCGTTGTTTCGAACTCAAGCTCCAACTTAAAAATTCCAACTCAATTTTTGTCTTTTTTTGAAAAGTCAATAAATTTTTTACTAGTTTATGGAAAGTCAAGCAACTCTAATCTAAAATTTCATTTCAAACCAGTGTTCCCAAAACAAATATGGAATTAGAAGTAGCTATATGAAAAAACATAAACAATACACCAGAATGGAGGTTAATAATATTGTTGGAGGAATTTTTGTCATTAAAAATTCAAATAACAATTGGATGCTCCATTTCCAATGGTACTAACCAACACATATTCGGATGGATCATTCAAATGGAATGGTCTAAATATTGGTAAATAGTTATACAAAATGGGCAAGTAAGTGTTTATTTACATTCATAAAATGGTATATGAAAAGTGAAAAAGTGAAAACTTTTTAAAAAACACGTTTGGTTTACCCACAGTTGGAGCTTAAGATTTGCCATTAAACTATAATAGTAAGAAAAAGAATATGATAGACTAAATGTTACATGCTCAAGAAAACTACATAATAACGTTCGTTAGTTTGGTGGGATTAGTTTCTTATCACTCAATTCTCCAAAAAAACAGCCCTTTCTATAAATTGTAAGAATTGCAAATTGATCCCAAGTATGGGAATGTAAGTCAGATACAACAATTCTTACTTGGTCAATTCCGATTGTTTTTAAGTTCATATCATCTCATTACCAGCCAATTCAATAATCCATGTTTTATTATTACATATATATTATATATATATATAATTTTTGCTTATGATGATTTGTAACCGAGTCGTTGAGAACCAGTAATCAGAAACTCATTTATGGTAAGTATTAGCTAATCTAATACCATCTATTAAACTTGGTTAACAACTCAGTCTATTATTATTTATTGCTACAAATCGAGATTGGCCTTTTGTTCTAATCAGATAAAGAAAAGTCTTTGCAGATTGAACCAATGTATGGCAATGTCAATCAAATATGGTCACTCATGTTTGATTGATTTCGATGGTTTTTACATGTATATTTCTCCGATAATCGGATAGTTGAACAAAAGTATTCTGCTAGTTGATTACTCTATTTTCGCTTATGAGGCTTTGTAACCGAGCCGTTGAATTCCATTAATTGGCAAGTTTACTAATTATAAGTATCAGCTAAACTACTGCTACCTATTAAACTTAGTGTTACAATTTGGTCTACTATTATTTATTGCTACAAATCAAGATTGACATTTCCTTTTAATTAGATGTACAAAATTCACTATGCCGTCGTGGCATAAATAATTATGATATTCATGTTGCTTATCCTTTGAGTGTCAATCCAAATTTCAACATAAAATGGGAAAGATGAAAGTAAGGACACTGTTGTTGATGGAGAACTTCTCTATATATAATATGACAATTGTGAGAAGTTGAAAGCGTTTTCCTTTTCTCTCGCTCTGTGTAGAAATGCATTAGAAGATCAAAAGAGACATGTGAAGTTGTGCTGTTTGAAGACGGAATAAAGTATATGATTGTTAGAGTTAGCAGGAAATGGCGAAAGAGAGGATCAATAATGAAGTAACTCTTTAGAAGATGCAGCCCAGGACAGACTGAAGGGTTTCAACCCAACAAAACCAACAAATATATATATATATATATAAATATATATCTCTTTTTTCGTTTTTTACTATAAAAAGTCTCGCTCTCTCTCTCTCTCTCTCTCTACAGAGTTTTTTTTTTTTTTTTTTCCTCTAGCTTTTCTTCTCTTCCTTATAACAGAACGCAAAAGCGCATGTCTTTTTCTCTCTCACTCTCTCCAAAAAGTAAACTCTCTTTCTCTTTCTCTATCTCTCTGGTCTCTGAATGTGTAAGAACTGGAAGTGGTGGGTGACCCTTTCAAGAGATTATAGTCTACACACCAGTCCACTGTAGTTTTGGTGATAAGGACGTGACGCTTATCACAGTTGAGCACTAGTTTAGCAATATGAACCTTTTTTTTTTTTTTTGGGTATATAATTGGGAATAATTTTTACCATTTGAGGTATTGGGTAAGTGAAGTGAACATTCTGTTAATTACGGACTTTTTAGAAATCTTTAAAGAATCCGGTAATTATTCAAGGCTTTATATGCTAATCATATTCCAATTTTCTGTTTTAAGAAAATATTATCCTTCTATCATCAGAAAATTCGTTTCTTTGGCTTTTTTTAGGAATGGCATTAATTTTGTTCTCTCCTTTGGTATAAAGGGAAAAGGGTACAATTTTTTTAACTTTTTTTTTTTTTTTTTTTTTTTTTTTTTTTTGTGGGAAATGAACAATTTTTACCTTTTGAGAAGATTTGGCGTTGTAAGGTATTGTTTTTGAAGCTTTTTGGAAAAGAATCTCATGATTTCTATTAAAAGGTGTTTTAGAAATAGTATTGAAATAGCATTAGTTGCACAAAGTCTGAAAATATTAAGAAACGAGAAAATGGAATAAGTCACAGCCTCATTTGATGTTGGCTTCAAAAAGTTTTGGAAAAAAATATAACAGTTTTTAATAAAGATGTTTCATAAATAGTTCTGAAATAATATTTATTTTGTATAAATTTAGAAAACAAAAACAA
The DNA here is from genome assembly GCA_009761775.1 of Ficus carica. Lineage (NCBI taxonomy): Eukaryota > Viridiplantae > Streptophyta > Magnoliopsida > Rosales > Moraceae > Ficus > Ficus carica. Next base: position 7,546,851 of record CM019740.1, on the reverse strand, counting down.
AAACAAAAAAATTGTTTTAATTTGTTGTTACGGATTGAGAAAATGAAATAAAGTAATTTTCTCATTTCTGATTTCCGTTTTCATTTTCTAAGACTTATACATCTAACAAATATTTTCAAAAATATACTGAAATACAATTTTACTTTTTTTTAGTACTCATACTAATTTTTCTACAAAAACAATTTTACAAATTATCTCAAAATATTATCATTTTTATTTTATATTCAAAACAAAATCATCTTTAAATACTCCCAAACAGGATCATTGTTTTCCCATTTCCGTTTTTAATATATAACTCTTTTGCACCCAACAAATATTTTTAAAAACGTACTTATACACAATTTTATTTTTTGTTGTACTCGAACCAATTTATCTATAAACAAAATCAAATACAATTTCAAAAATATCTCAAAGCATTTTTTATTTTTATTTCATATACAAAGCAAAATCATTTGAAAATATTTACAAACAGGACTTTTGTTTCGTAGGGGTATATTTATCTTTTTAGATAAGGACCGTGTAATTTCTGTGGCTTTGTCCTAGAGACGTATTTATTGAAATCATTGTGAATTTGTGAGAAAGTCGTGGCCTTCTCAATTTTGACGTAAGCTTTAGTTTCTGTCATAATAATCTCTTGTTTGTATTTGCTGAGCTTTTCTTGAACTAATGCCATATATATGTGTTTATCAAAGGGCATGACTTTCAAGAAAAAAAACAAAACAAAAAAACAAAAAAGGTTAGCTTACGGGGAACTCTCTAACTTATTGGGAACTAAGGGCCCGTTTGCAACAATTGTTGGAGTTGTACTTTGTATGTTGAAATTGAAATTTTTGTAAATTAAAAATTAATTATGATATTGTGACGATCTTAGTCATTATTTAATACCTAAACATACTTAAACTTAAACTTACTCTTATTTTTTGTAAAAATATCGTAAATTTTTTTTTTCTTTTAAACTCAAATTTAAAAACCTAACTTAATCTCACACTTATATATATATATATATATATATATATATACTTATATAAGTACTGAGTTCTCAAACCATCTTAACATATTTTACAAACCATACTGACTACCGCAGTGGCAATCGCAGTTTTCAGCACTAAGTACCGGTACCATCATATTATCATAGCATAATACGAACACATTTTACAAAATACATGCAGTATCCGACCCAAATTTCACAGTCCGCCAGGTCATATCTCCACAGTCTTCATCAAGCTTTACCGATAGGTTGTTTACCTACAGCAAGTGCATACGTCATGAGCTTTCGCTCAGCAAGTACAACTTTTTAAACCCGCAAAATGATTTTAGCAAAGAATACACGAATTAATTATGCTTTCTTATGTTAATTTAGTTTTGGGCCCCTTATTTAACTTGGGTGTACATACCGTGTCGCCCAACCATGGAGTGGTTGGGGCGGCCAGCTCAATCCAACTCAAACCATGGATCAAACCCGCTCTTGTGGCAGGTTGGTACGACACAAGAAAACTTACTTTTATTTAATACATGAAAACTTGTTCTTGATCTAATCATACTTGAAAACTTGAATCTTAATTGTTTTTTACTTGAAAACTTGATCTTGTTCTTATCATGTGATTGATTATTAGTAAGCATACTTCATGATGTCATAATAATAATAATCAAAACATAAAAGCATATATGCGTCATATAAATCAATACATGATTTTTGGAAAACATGTAAAACAATATAAATATTTCTGCCCATACTATAGGCGGGGTTGTACTTACAAGTTGTCCTATACTCTTGTTCTAGCATTCCAAAAAGGCAAGGCAACAGGTTATATTCCTATTTTCAGATAGAGCGTAAGAATTGTCTTGCATTACTACTTAACAATCCATAAGTTGTGATATCTATAATAACATATTAGTTAAATAATGAATCGGTCTCCAAACCGATTAATTATATTCTTAGTCACTAGTAACTCAAGTCATAGAATTGTTACTATACTCTTAAGTAACTTTGGTATAAAAATAAGGTCTAATAAGTTGCCCTTTATTAAAACTTAATTTGAGTTTTAGCCTATTTTTTTGCTCTAGGTCGATAACCATCTACCTGATTAATTTTCATAAGAGTTCTTCAAATTTAATTTCATTTACCCAAAAATTCCTTGTTTACTTAAAAAATATCTTAACTTTGTAAATTAAGCATTTCTTGATACAATACTTAAAGTTGTATTTAATAATACATAGTATGTATTTAAGGTTTAAAAATCACTTGTGAAATACAAATGAATTTAATCCTCTTTGAAACTATTTTCATAAAACCATAGTCCCTTTTCAGATGGGTCGCAAAACCTTAAAAACTGATTTCAAAACATCCTTTTAATTTTATTGAATGCATGTGTGCAGGAATTTCATCTTTCATGCACAGTTATGAAAATTCAGTTTTATCTTTTAATTGGTTTAGAATTTGGAAATTTTTTCTCAACAGAAGTTATAGATCTTGTCAAAACCTACAACTTTCATTTTTTGCCTGAATCTTAAATCTATATCTAACTTACCCGTTTTTCCTCTTGAAAAGTTCTAGTCGTGTACAGTTCCTAGACCAACTAGATTTTAAAACTGATAAAAACGGATGCCTTTGGAGCCTTTTTTTCAAACATTGTCCATGCTTTCTACTAGGATTTTCTATGTTCTACAACTTTATAATTATAACTTTGTTCAAATTCGACCTCTAAGAGGCTCAAAATTGAGTTATAAAAAAACTGTCCAAATTATTCCGAAAACTGGCAGTTTATTTTTTTGTTGGTTCTATTTTAAAAGCCCGCACACACTACCTCGAACGGTCAAAACCGTGAGCCTTAGTCATCATGCAGCGTGTCTAGTTCATTCTTAAAATTTAACTATTCACTTGTCTATTTACTTGAAGAACATAATATTGATCACACACTAATTAACCAAATTGTGTTCTTATGTTGATCTCTTAGCCAACATGCATATAACCACCAAACTTGAATATATAAGAGCATAATCACATGTACATAATCTTCAAAACTCATCTTAAAGCATAAAATCAAACCTAAGCTTAGAGCTAGCAAATCAAGTTAATCAAAGCATATATCAAGTATTAGAGGCTATAAAATAGAAAAATAAGTGAACATGAGCTCATGCTCGTACATCCCATAACTTAAAATACACTTAAATTCTTCAAAACTAAAACCAATTAAAGCTTTAGTTAAAGAATCAAGAAATATACCAAAGAGGCGGGTTCTAGGTCTTAGATGAGAGAAAATCATTGTCCTACTTCTCCAACAAAAACTGGCCACCCAAGGACACTTGTGTTCTTCTATTTCTCCCTTTTTTTTTCTTTTTTTTTCTTTTTTCTTTTTCTAAGAACTAGAGAGGGAAAGGAGAGAAGACAACAAAATGGTCAAATCTCCACTATTCACACCTATTTATAGGTGAAATTTCTAAATTTTCCTACAATTAAATTTTTTTTTCTTAAACTTTCCTTGGTTTACATAATTGACCTTAAAACACAATTTTTTTTTTTACTTCTTTGTCCCCCAAATAGCCGTCCATGGGGAGGGTTTGAGTCAAAAAATCCTCTCATGCTTTCATCTTTAATTCTTTCCATAATAACAATAAATCTAAAAAAATGTGTAATTATCCTCAATTACTTAGCTTCCAAGTAATGTCATGTTTGGTCTTACTTCCTAATATGCAGTCCTTTTTCTTATCAATCCAGATAGTACAAATATTGTTCTAGCTACCAACAGTATGATGATGTTGAATTGCAGGTCAGAATTTATCTGCACATAACTGGACCATATACAAGTTTTTCTTAGGACTTGCTACCACCTAACTTTTATTGCTCCAAATAATATACCAAACTATTCTAGAATGTTCATAATCTGTATTCTTAATTTTGTATCCGTAACGACGGTCGGTCACAAAATAATTTCAATACTGCTTAAAAAAATTACAGTAGTTCCTTAATCATATTATAAGCTATCATAGTCATTCATTAACCAGAACAACACCATAAATTATGATTTTGCATTTTTCTCCATAAGGCCTCTTACCTGATTTGATGAACTATCATCGAGTCTTATAACACTATAAGAACTCAAACATATAATGATCATAAGATTATGAATTTCACATCGATATACATATTACCGACTTAAATTTCCTTTATATCTAAAGAAATCACGAGTCCGTCAAAAAATTTGGTTATAATAGATATAGTAAATAGAAAATTTTAAAATATATAAAAAAAAATTATGCAATATGAAACTTATTTCATTTTAAGAGCATCTATTGACACCAATTTATCTACTTTCCTCAGGCACTTTCTAAATTATCTACCAACTAAAATTTAAATATTCATTATTAGATGTTACACCACTCTTATTATTCCAAGAGAAAGCCCTACAATTTAATTATATTTTTTAAACACAAGCCTTTTTATCATTAGTAGTTTACAAAAAAAAAAAAAAAATTTAAAATTAAAATCCTATTTTTTCAACTTGAAACAAAAAAAGTTATGGACTTTTGAAATTTAAATTTTTAGAAAATGGAAGAAAGAAAAAGTAAGATATAGATTTGAGAGTTTTAGAGTTAATATGTACAAAAGATTAAATTTCTATTTAATCTGTAAACAAAATTATGTTGCCCCAGCCTTTTTGTACTTAGTTTATTTTGATGAGTTACAATTCTTTAAGGAGAGATTAGTCAAAATAGCATAATACAATATTAGCTTTTAAAATAATAGCATAAACTACACTATTGCTACCAAATAGCATAATTACGATAAAATAGCAAGGTAAAAAATAAAAATACTCCTAAATTTCTCTCCCCACTAATCTCTCTTCTCTGACTCTCTCTCTGCCATCCCTTGCCGGAGAATCACGTCGTCGACCATTCTCTCCCCACGCTGGAAAAAGTCACGGTCACCACCATTCTAGCCGCCATCCCAATTGAACCCAGATCGTTGTATTTTTGTTGTTTATGTAATGGTATTTATCCAAAAATAAGTTTTCTAGATTTTTTTGACGTTTTAATTAAGTAAATACAATATTTACTTGTAAATATTTGTATTTTTCTTGTTTGTCTTCAAGGTAAATACATTGTAAATATTTTTTTAACATTAAACATTATTCCTTTTAATTTAACATAATTATCAGTAAATCCAAATAATTACTAAGAAATAATGGTATTTACACGTAAATCCTTTATTTGTCTTGTACGTTACACTTTTCGTATAAAAATTAAACCTAAATATTTAGGTAACTATTAGTAATTACATGTAAATATATTAATTTCAATTAAATAAGGAAAAAAAATTCAAATAATATTTAATTAAAATAATCTTTACTTACTTACAATATTTCTTAAATTGTAAAATATTTACGTTATTTTTAGTGCCATATGTATTGTTTTGAATCTTAATTTGTTTGGTAAATACATATATTTACGAATAAATAATGACATTTACATGTAAATCCTTTATTTATCTTGCATTTTATACTTTTCGTGTAGATAGTAAATCTAAATATTTATCAAATAAGTATTAGTAATTATATGTAAATATGAAAATTTCCATTAAATGATTAATTTATTTATTTTTAAACAATATTTCATTTTAAAAACAAACTTTTACTTATTTACAAAATTTTATTAAATTACAAATATTAACCCCAAAAGTATTCCAAATTAAGTACCGATTCAATCAAACCCTAACCTTAAATCTCCAAATACCATCGCCGCTGCCGTTGCTGCCACCATAGCCATATTGCTAGAGAACAAGTCACAAAGCTTCAGCGAGCCACCATCGTCCCCATATCGCCGGAAATCCAAGAAACGTGCAAACTTTGAAGTTCGCAATCGAGCTCGGGAAAGTCAAGTTGCCGACAACGGAGACTGTTCGTGAAGCTTTCAAAGCCGCCGCCACCGCCACATTGTCGAAAAGATCGAAAAAGCACTCATCATCTAGAGACCGGAATCGAGCTCGCGAACCTTGAGTCACCGACGATGGAGATCGTGACCTTTGTTTGTCCATCGCGATCAAAGATTGTTCGCAATCTCATCTCATTGTTTGACATCATGATCTGACCAAGATGTCATCGATCTAGCCTGCCTGAGGACTCTAACGGTCTGCAGTCACTGTCGCTACATTGCAAGGTTGCCGAAACTTCTGCAATCACCGTTGGTGTGTCGCAAGGTCACCAGAACTTCTACAGTTACCGGCTGTGAAGAACTCTACTTCCAATAAATTAAAAATATGCTATAATTTTTCCATAAATTGTCAAACATGCTATTTTTTTACAATAAGTTTTGAAGATATGCTATAGTGTATGAATTCTCTTCTTTAAACCTATGAATGGTAAAGTAGAAAAGAGGGAGGATGGAAATTAGATGAGGGATTTTGGAGAGAAAAATGAATTTTTGGGTTTTTTTTTGTTTTTGTTTGTGAAAATATTAATTGTATTCCAAATAAAAAAAATACAAATATCAATATTTGGCTGAAATGACCTCATTACATAAGGAAACTTAACCCCAATTACAATTCGATTCCACCAGTAAGTTCTAATTGACCACATAAAAGGGTAAACGTGCACCAGATTCCAACAACGAGCAATCGAAAAGGCACACTAATAATTGAGCATATGGCTCTTTCAACAACACCATTACAATTTATGGAAAATTCCAATCATTGAGACTAAGAGACCTATAATAAAAAGGTCACCACCTACATCGCGCATAAATAATTCTAACGGATTAGATATCACTACTAGAAAAGAGGGATTACACGACGGATTTTAACCGTTGTGTAAAGTTTTCACGACGGTTCCTTAACCGTCGTGTAATCCAACGTCGTGGAAGATAACACGACGGTTTTAATAACCGTCGTCGTATCTAAGTTTTACACGACGGTTTTGCAACAGTCGTGTAATCCCGGTAAAAAGATATGTGGTGAAGCAAAAAAATGAACATTACACGACGGTTCCTTCTGGAACCGTCGTGTAATCTTACAATTACACGACGGTTCCGAAAGGAACCGTCGTGTAATCTCCAGAACCGTCGTGTAATCTCCAAACACATAGGAGATTACACGACGGTTCCTCCCGGAACCGTCGTGTAATCTTTAGGCGCCAGGCGCCCGTGTGGGGTGCCTGGCGCCCCACAAGTGCGCCTGGCGCCCCACACGAATTAGGACAAAAAAAAAAAACACTCGAAATAAAAGCATAAGTGCAAAACGCTGCCATAGGACAAAAATAACACTCGAAAAATTCATGTTTATGCTTTTATACATATATATATATGTGATTGCTTCTATATTATTCCTCCAAAAACTCAAGTTGACATTTCATCGAGCATATTGTAGGCGGGAAAAATTCATGTGTATGTAAAGTGTAAAAACCATTCACAAACCATTAATCTACAAAGAGCATCATTATGAACTTAAACACCCATGCTAAAAATGGATCTTTAGTGACAAACAACAAGACAAAATCCCAAATTTATTTTAAGTTGTATATGAAGTTACCTTAATTTTCTTTGAAGATGAATAGACACTCCAACACCAATAGATTGGTAACGGCGGCGGCAACGACGGAGTTGGCGGCGGCTTGGAGGAGGAAGTGGGTACTTGAGAAATTTAGAGAGTGTGAAGAGAAATGAGTAGGTATGTGGAGAAAAAGGTAAGGAAGTTGTATTTAAGTAATGGGTTTGCGCGCGGATTTCGAAAAATCGAAAGTTAAAAATTTTCAAAATTTTTTCAAAATTACATGACAGTGTATTTTAAAACCGTCGGACTTTACACGACGGTTCTTTGGAACCGTAGTGTAAAGTGGCTCCGCGAGGCACTTTACACGACGGTTCTTTGGAACCGTAGTGTAAAGTCTGACTTTACACGACGGTTCTTTGGAACCGTAGTGTAAAGTTGCTCCGCGAGGCACTTTACACGACGGTTCTTTGGAACCGTAGTGTAAAGTCCGACTTTACACGACGGTTCATTGGAACCGTAGTGTAAAGTTGCTCCGCGAGGCACTTTACACGACGGTTCTTTGGAACCGTCGTGGAAAGTCGGACTTTACACGACGGTTCTTTGGAACCGTAGTGTAAAGCTGCTCCGCGAGGCACTTTACACGACGGTTCTTTAGAACCGTAGTGTAAAGTGGCTACACGAGGCACTTTACACGACGGTTCTTTGGAATCGTAGTGTAAAGTCGGACTTTACACGACGGTTCATTGGAACCGTAGTGTAAAGTTGCTCCGCGAGGCACTTTACACGACGGTTCTTTGGAACCGTAGTGTAAAGTCGGACTTTACACGACGGTTCATTGGAACCGTAGTGTAAAGTTGCTCCGCAAGGCACTTACACGACGGTTCTTTGGAACCGTCGTGTAAAGTCCGACTTTACCGACGGTTTCAAGGAACCGTCGTGTAATCTCCGTCGTGTAATGTACTTTTGTAGTAGTGCATACATCTAATACGAGAGTGTAGGGAGACTACCTCCATTATTACAAATAGAAACAAAAACATAACAAAAAAATGCAACACCTACATGGTGGAAACATCATCACCTTTATTTCAAACAAATAACTATCACAATAAGAAAAAAAAAAACCCAACTCCATGGATAATACCTCCAGTGACAATCCAAACTACATGACCAAATAGATAAATACGCGTCCCCTTCGACCACGAAGCCATCTCGCAATCAAAATCGTCACCGTGGACTCCAAAAGTATCTTCTCTAGGGCCGGGAGTCCATTGATCAATTAAAAGATAGCGCCGGACTCCGGCCCTGAAGGAGAAATATGAACGGTGTAAACCCTAGTACTAGAGAGAGGTAGAGGGAGGGGGAGAGAGAGAGAGAGGAGAGTATAGTTTTGGGTTGTTTAGTAGAGAGGAAATTGAGAAGGAAAGAATTTACAAATCCATGGGGTGACCAAATTTTAATCCCTCCAACTTTGGAAAACTAAAGTAGATGGAAAATTTTGCCAAAGTAAATGATGTATTAAAAGACTATTCTGATATCTGTTCTATTTTTTATTAATGAATACTTCACGACAGTTTCATTTCTCTTCATTTCTCGGAGCAGTTATTTGGGTCTCAATTTGCGTCTTTCATACTCTGTTTCGGTTATAAATTATGTAAAAATCTAACATTTCGAAAAAAACAATAATAAAAAACTCCCTAGAGATCAATCACAAAGAATTAAGTTAAAACTCTTATTTTGAAATATAATCTTAAACATGCCTAATTAAAAATCCTTTGATCAAAATAAATGTCAAAGGAAAAAAAGAGTATATATCTAAGACAAACAAAGGTAGGCTACTTTCAAAATCTGTTGTACTATTATTCTATTCAAATTGAAAAAAAAAAAAAAAAAAAATCTTACAAGAGATGAGCACGCATTTTGATCACTGCGATATGACTCTAGCATTTGTTATGAGACAATAGCATCCGGTGACTTTCCCTCTCTTCAGTCTTCGTGGATGGGTGTGGTCCTGAGAAAAAATAAAAGAGCTAAACGAGGAAAAAGAAACTCGTTTAAGATTGTAAGTAGCACCGTTTCCTTTTCTTGTATTTTTAATTTCTGTTAAAATTTGTATCAAAATCTAGTAGGAGCAACAAGAATTAAGGGCGAAAAAGAAGAAAAACAGTACTAAAAATGAGGCTGTGTATCTATAATTAAACCATCAATCACTATTTTTAACAAAAATTCAACGTACACCTAAGGTAAAAAAATGTCACAAGATTCTGAGAAACAAAAAATACCACGTTACATGTAAATCCAAGAAAAATACCTAAGATCAGCGATAATCTCTTTGTTTCCTTTATCCTTTTTGTTTCCTTCCTCTTTCCCATTCTCAGTGTCATTTCCTTGATTTTAATGGTGAAAAATCCAAAAAGTTTCTACACCTAGGAAATCATTATCAAGAAGGCAAACATAATCAGAACTGAGATTAAAGAAGCAATCTAAACCTACAAGAAACAAAATCCCAATGTAAGAGTAAAAAGAGCATAAGAAGAGAAGAGAAGAAAAGAAAAGAGAAGACCAAACCAGGGAATTAAAAAAAAGTCAATGGCCGACCAGTTAAATAGCGCGCGTCAGAGGAACCATGGCTACCGGCAAAAAAATAACGGTGACGAGTGCAGGGAAATGGAGATCTTCTGTTTACTTCAACCCAAAACACAAACAACAAAGCAGAGAAATAAACCACAGGAGGAAGAAGAAAGAAAAAAAAATTCTTTAACTCCATTTTAAGTTTTTACACTTTTTAACCCCAACAATTATTCAAATACATATATGTATATATATATATATATAGAAGCCAATATATGTTTTAGTTAATTAAGCATAATGTTAATAAATGCTTCCTTTTCAAGCACAATAATTACTTATCTGTTAACAATAAAAAAAGTTTTAATAGAGTGGATTCCTAAATCAAGCACTCATATGGCGGTCCAAAGAAAACCTACAAAATCTGTTACAAAATCAACAAGAGGAAAATCTTTGATACAATGCTTAGTCTTGTTTGACTACCAAAACAAGTAGTTAAATCCAGGACAAAGAGTCTGATAATATCGTAACAATAACATTATTCATCTAAATGCTTCTTAGCACTATTTTTCTTGGTGGTGAGGTGACAATCACAAGATGGAGTATAGTGAGTCAACATCGCATAGTAATACATGATTAGATCAGAACCACGTTAGAAAAGAAAACAAGGTTGCAGTAGTAGCTACATCAGAAAAGCATCCAAAGTTAGAAAGAGATGTCGTTTGGTATCATGTTCCTTTTAACTCCTTTCCGTTAATTAAAGCCAATGCTCGAAAAACCGCATGCAATTAATCCGAATAAGCTAAATAACTGCCATAACCTGCTGCTGGTTCAATCTCTCTATATTCATCCTATCTGCTGCTGGTTCAATCTCTCTACATTCATTCTATCAGACACAAAATACATTCATGGGACTGCAGATATTAAAATATGGAAAGGGTAAAGTTTTGATAAACGTCTGAGCAAGCATGGGGTTCAGAGAGTTTTTCGTCGGATCTCTGGGAGGATTTTCGCTAGCTTGTGGAGACGGTAACTGATTAAATTTAAGTAGTTTGATCATCTGACCCTTTATTTCTTTTCCTATTCTCTTTTTTTCCTCTTTCGTTCAAAGTAAATACACGAAAGCTACCTTTTCTCGGGGATGTTATGCTTTAGTCATTTTTACAGTGATAGCTTGCTTGCTTTAAAGAACTCTCCTAGAAAATTAAACGGTAATGATTTAGCAGAAACTTAGACTCATGCAAAGCAAATTCACCAAATGAGAAGTTGGAAGGCTTCTCTACCGAAGTACTAAGAAGTTAGATGGGCCTAATTCAAAATGTGCGGAATGACTCATCTATCAGAAGTTTAATTTAATTGATTAATTAGCTAGCAATGTTGAAAAGCATGGACATTATTTTCCAATCAGACAGCAGTGGAACAACATTCCGTCAAAGATTATAGCCTTCATCTTTTATTAGCAATCTTGGAAAAAAAAATCAAAAGGATGATCTAATACATAAGACTTCATGTATAATGTATAGAGATAAAATAATTCTAACTATCATAATTTTAAAACACATAATTCTAACTATCAAAAATCAATTACATGTAGGGATAAAATAAAGAAACAAAACATAAATATCAAGTGCCCCGTAGTAAAAAGTCCAAATTTCAAAGTTCAAACTACCCAACACAGGAATTAGCCTCTTATTGCATGCCTTTAAAACTGAAAAGGATATCTCTAGAAACCAAAAACCAACACAAAATAAACTAAATAAGATTTCCTAACATAAAACAGTACAAAGAGTCAAGTTACTCACATTCAATATGCTTCCAAATCAAACAAGAAAAAAAAATTAGGAATTAACATTCAACGTCATATATCCAAAAAAAAATCATATCCACTATACTAATGCACAGCGAACCTAAAATTCATTTGCAGTTTTTGAAAGCAACCAAAAAAAAAAAAAAAAAAAAAAAAAAGAAAGAAAAAAGCAGCAACCAAAAAATTATAAATATCATTCGCTCTTTTAAATATTGGTAGGAGATTAGATGCACTAACCCTCTCGTAGAGCTTCCTCCCATCTCTCTCTCTCTCTCTCTCAAGACGATTTTTGCTCTCATCTCCGTCCTCATTTTTGCTCTCATCTCCGTCCTCACTTCTCTCTATCTCTCTCTCTTCTCTTTCCCTCTAATACAATATTGTCACTCCATGTCCATCACAAAAACAAGAACAAAAACACGTAGGTATCTTTCTTCATTGTAGCTTGTTTTGATTTTCCATTTTCAAGTTTCTTCTTTTTCTTTGTTATTACTTCCATTGTCATTTCAAATTCATATACGTTAATTTTTTTTTTTTTTTCTTCTTTCTTTCTTTCTTTCTTTCTCCACACCCTTAATCTTTACTGTATTTTTCTATTTTCTAAAATGATTTTTTTATTTTTTTTATTTTTTTTCGGGCTACATTATTTTAAAGTATTCCTTAGAAATTGGCATTATCAGAAAATTGAAAGAAAAAAAAAATTCTCATGAGATTGAGAACAAACAGGTCCACCCGTAAAAATTCATATATAAGAACACAATTTATCTATAGGGTTATTGGCAAGTATTTTCAAGGACAAAAAATTACTTTTTTCATTTATGTTTTGATGATTAGCGTTGGAATCCATCCTCTACGCCTCCAAAAATATTTAGGCACAGTAGTTTTCTTTTTGTTCTTGAAAAAAAAATTTCAAAGTTGTTTAAGAAAGTATACATATTTTTAGGGTGGGGCATGTGATGACTATTTTTTAAATCACTTGCGAAAGTATTTTTAGTTACTTCAGTAATAAAATGATGTATTAAAAAGTGTGCGGGAAAAGTAGAATGGAGTGGAATATAATTACCTTTAACTTAAACCACAAATATATAATTTTTTTCCTTAAAAAAACAGATTATATATATTAGTCATTTTTCTTGACTGATAGTTCAATATTACTAGATAGAGCGAGTTTATTGCCACCCTTCAATCAAACTTTTTTCACCCCCTTATTTTTCGTAAGTTATTTATTACTAATTATCTATTTAGTAAAATTACTTTTAAACGACAAAAATAACTTTTCAAAAAAAAAAAAAAAAAAAACTCGTAATACACCCCTTCTTATGAGTGTTTTTTTTTTCTTGAATTTTTTTTTTAATCTGAAATTTGTTGAAATTTTTTTTTATCAATGTATTAATAAAGTTACATAAATAAAACTTTTTTTTTTTTTTTTGGAATCAATAAATTTTTTCTAAATGATCTATAAACTTTTCCTTCTGAAGGGTAAATGATCTATAAACTGTTATGTACGCCATTGATTCATTTTCTTTTGGAAGGCAACCACGCCGTTCATATTTGATGTCTGAGTAAATATTTAGGTAATTGAAATGAATGGCGTTCATATTTGAACCAACCCGCCGTTCGTATTTCAAATATTTCCCGTTCATATTTTAAATAGTTCATTTTAAAGGAACCACGCCGTTTATTTCATTTCCATTTGGGTAAAATATTTATGCAAATTTTTTTTTGAATTTCACATTCAAATATCCATATGGCACTCCCAATCGAAATGAAACATCTAAATGATCTATTCACCTTTCAAGACAAATTGTAGATGAAACCACCTAAATTCTGTTGAAACGTTTCTTTGTTTATGTTCAGATATTTTCATTCATATGTTTCCATCACATATGTTACCATTCGGATGCTTCTCCCAAATAAATCCCATATATTCAAATTGTGTTGAAATATTTCTGTTTAAATATTTCCATTCAAATATTTTTATCTTAAATGTCCAGATGCTTCCTCAAACAGACCTTATATATTTAACCTCTTTCAAATACTTTACTTATGAAGTGGTGGGTTGCCTCTGTTTTATATGTCTATTGATCTTATAGGTCAGGAGCTTCTATTGATTATAAAGACAAAGACGTGTGTTAAAAATGTGTTAATATTTAATATATGATGTATCTATTGATTTTTTTTTATTATCAAACTTGGTATACATTGCCTCCCTTTGAGCGACTCATTCAAATTTATTGATGGATCCGATTACCGTTCGGATTGAGTATCATATATTTTTTTTATTTTTGTTGTTTGATATCTAAGTTTGAAAAAGAAATTTAAAAAAAGAAATTCTAATTCAATTTGAGAATCTTTATTAATATTTAGAAGAGAAAATATGAAAGTGGAGCCGAATTCAAAGGTAAAAAAGTTAAGTCAAGTTGAATTTTTTTTTATTTTTTATTTTGTACTTTTCTTTTCAAACCTATGTACCAAACATCAACTTAGTGTGTATTTGACAAATAAAAATTTCTATTCATTTTAAATGAGAAATCTATTTTTTCACCTTTTCGACATCTGCACAACTCATTTTTCTTTCTCGCAAACACCCATAGATACCCAATTTAAATCCAAAATTTCAATTGAAGATGGTTTTCACACTAAATAAATGGTCGGTACATGTTTCTGTGCCATGTGATGAAAAAATTAAAATAAAAATTACTCACCATTTTTATCATGCTTTAAAATTATCCCATGTATCTACGAATGAGTTCCCTAGCAATCCTATCACGGATAACTCCCATTTCACTCTCATCTATCATGAGTTTTATATTTGATAGCTCATCATCCGGCAAGTAATCTTCTTCTTCTTCATTCAAAGATTGAAATTACACATCAGCAATCGCCTCCCTCCTCATGGAATTGTGTAGAGCCATTGAAGCAGTAACAATAGCTATTTGCTATTATCAATCTCATAATTAGACATATTTCCCAAATATCCCATCGTGCTTTCCCTACGCCAAAAGTACGCTCAACGACACTTTGTCATGATGAACGCACATAGTTCAATATTTCTCGAGACCATCTAGGTTGTCCACCATTGTGAAATTGTGGAAGATGATATCGATCTCCTTTATATGGTGCTAAATATCCCTTCATATTTGGATATCCTGCATCAACCAAGTAATATTTATCTACAACATCAAAGTTTAAACAGTAAATAATAGTACTCCAAATGTTGTTCACTTAATAACAGCATAAAAATTTACTTTAAATTTAAATAACACATACCATTTGGTGGTTTAGGAAACTTTATATCTTTATTTCTTAATGCCTCCAAAAATATCCGTGTATCATTTGCAGTTCCTTCCCATCCCGGCCAACGAATGTGAAAATCATATCGAATCCACAAACTGCCATTATATTTGTGTAGGAAATCCTTCCTACCAATATATGGAATTTGCTAATCCACTGGGAGGGATAGGCGAACATGAGTTCCTTCTATAGCTCCAATGCAATCCTATAAAGTGCAAGAGGAAAAAAGATAAAATTATGTATGAATATATAAAAAAAGATATTAAAATTTAATGTACAAAATACCTTAAAGTATGGCCAATATTTTGGATTATGTCGAATGTAGTGTGGGACTTCACTATAATTTTCTGGTGGTTTGATCTCATCCAAAGCAAGCATCATCATTTTTTCCAGTACGAATCCGAGTGTCTACTCACTGTTTTCACCCGAATGTTGGAAATTGGAATCTTTCTTGAATCATTCCATTGCCAACACCATGACCTAAGATCATTGGAAACATGCCTACTGCCCCTTCTACATGTATTCCCGTAATGGAAGTTAACCCCATAACTTCTTAATCTGTCACATAATTTTAAAAATGCTTGTTTTTCCATTCGAAACATCTCATGACAACGAACACCGTTTCCCTTTAGGATCAGTTCTTATGTATGAACTCCTGTTCTTAATAACTTCACAAAGTTCATCAAGTTTTTTGGATAATTTTGTTGTTGTAGACTGCTTTTTTCCTTTCTTGAATTGCTTTCTACTTGGCCCAAGTATTTTCTCTTTCCGGTTGCTATCTTCTACATCCTCATGATCTTTTTCCTCTGAATCATCACTAACTACCTCTTGAGTGATGTTATCTTCAGTGTTAGATATTTGTGTCTACAAAAGAGAAGTTGGTGCCCAAGCCCCTAGCCCCTGTGGCAGTCACATCTCGAAATAACTCGTTTAATTTCATTGCATGCTCTAAACCTTTGACACGAAATTTTGCAGCCTCTGGATATTTCTGTTATTGCAAATTTAAATGTAGAAAATTTTTATAGTACACTAATTATAATTAAATAATTTATTAACAAATACCTACTTGTAACTTTGCTTCCCGCCATTCATTTGAGCTTCTATAGTTTGCCTTTTTATGTCTGCTTTTGCCTTTCCTTGTGTTCCCTCAGTTGCCATGTAGTCTAAAACACAAATCTCTTTAGGTAGTTTATCTATTGAATAAACTTTGCAAAAAAAATTTTTAAAAAAAAATCATTAGAATCCTAATCAAATTAAGAAGTGAAACCCATATAGAAATCACATGTAAACCAAAAGTTTAACTGTATATGTGTGTAGCAAATAACCAAATCAATGATTTTAGACCCCAAAAAAAAAAAAAAAAAAAACCAAATATATCTAGAAACTTATGCTTTTATCAATCACAATTTATAGAACAAAAATACTCACAAACACGAGAGCTTTCGTGTCTAAAGCATGAAGATAAACCGTTGAAGGTTTATACACTATTTTCATATTACATATCCTCATATATATCTAAATATATATATATATATATATATATATTGTTAAAGAAATTGCTCTCTAATTCGAACATATCTCAACGAACTAAAGGTAGACAAGTGATATATAGGAAGGAGATTATATATAAACATATATATTTGTACATTTATATATAAGAACAAGAAAGAGACTTTGATGGAAGAGAGTGGCAAGAAAGGAAAACGAAAAAAGAAAAGGTAATCACCCAAATAATAAGAACTTACATGTTTGGGTTGCTAGTGCTTGGCTCTCTTTGAGATTGCAAAATTTTGGTAAATCTTAGGGTTTCATTTATTTCTGATGATGGAGTGCTGGAGAAGAAAATAACAAATGAAAGAGATATGGAGCTCAAAGGACGCAATGCTTCAGGAAAATAAAAGGAGAGGAGATGGTTGGAATTTAAATTTTCTAATTCATTAATTTGAGGGTAATGGTGGAAATATGAAAGTTTATTAAAACCTTTAAACAAATTCCCGTGTTTTTTCCGAGGGTTAATATCAAAAATAACACTTGTGAGAAAAATATTATTAAAATTAGCATCACTTTTGTTTCCTTTCATTGTTAGCACTGCCATGTCATCACCATAAATTGAAGTGGTTGAAAAAAGTCAGAAATGCCCTCAGCCAACCCTAAACCCTACATTTTTCCCACTTTCCTGCTCAGCCCCACCGCCGCCCCCCCCCCCCCCCCAAAAAAAAAAAAAAAAAAAAACCCCACAATATATAAGTCCTCTATATCTCTTTTTTTTTTTCCCCTCGTTTTCTTCTCACCCTAGCCTTACGCGCTCTCTCTTCATCATTGTTGAAGATCTGAGCTCAGCTATTTCACTCTAAGTCTAACAAATCTCTCCCCATCCTTGTTCACTTTATTCACCTCACTCTCTCTATCCTCGTCATAGTTGAAGAAGGTTGCAGCTCATCTCCTAGTCCGCTTGCAGCTTTTCCCATTTTGTATCAGTCTCGTTCTAGATTAAATCAGGTACATATCTAAGGTAATGCTACTTGACCTTCTTAGTGTTATTGGTGTGAGACATATATGTTGACAGCATAATTATCGTCTGGTCATTATTAGGATGACCTATTTAGTCAATAATATATTGACCCAAAGGTAATTATTATATTGACTAACATCTTATTGTTTCGTTTAGGAATGGTTGCGGCTTGATGACACATTGGTGGTGAAATGAAGGGAATAATGATACCCTTACCGCAACTTATATTGGTCTTCTTGAGCTGGTGAGGAATGTTATTGGATTAAAGTGGATCAAATATCCCGTCCTCATGCTATAGTCATTTGTAGCCTCCTTGCAACAAGGTCACAAAGATCTTCCACAGCTCAGAGCACCGTTATATGATGGTTTTTATCTATATTAGCATTATTTTGTGTCCATTAAAACTTTGAGCTTACCATTTTATTTCTCGTGCTTTTGTATTGCTATAACTTTTTATTAGTACTTAAGTACTACGCTTTCTCAATTTGGTATTTAGGTGTTATTATTGTTTGTGATTGGTAATCTGTATTTGTATGACTATGTCTAATTGGCGTTGTCGAATTAAAGTACTAGCGTTCATATTTATAATCGTGTTTACATGTAATTTTATAAATGACCAATGGGTCATTTTCCTAATGACCTGCTCAGTAGTTAATTTCATTTATCGATATAAGAAAAAGTTTTAAAACACATAAATACGAGTCAGCCTGACTTATTTTTATTGTCAATATTATTGTTGCAAAAAGTTTGACATTCGACCGAAATACAATTTAAGGGTTCACTAGTAAAAATTGTGGATTACACGACGGTTATTTACCGTCGTGTAAAGTTTACACGACGGTTAGACAACCGTCGTGTAATCCAGTGTCGTGGAAGATACCACAACGGTTATATAACTGTCGTGGTATCTCAATATTCCATGACAGTTGACACCATCGTCGAATCAAGAAATACAGCAGCAGAACGCGGAAAAATGGCTACATTACACGACAGTTTGGAGCAAAAACCGTCGTGTAATGTTGTATATTACATGACGGTTTCATCCAAAAACCGTCGTGTAATGTTCACATTAAACGACGGTTTAGACTCAAAACCGTCGTGTAATGTAGCCATTTTGTCAAAAAAAAAAGCAAAAAAAAATTTTTAATTAAGGCATATTACACGACTGTTTTCAGCCAAAACCATTGTGTAATTTTGCTTGAAAAAAAAATTCTGGGTTTTTTGATAATTTCCCACGGGTGGCCTAACCCGTGTGTTATCCAATACACGATCCAAGATATTAGCTACATTGTATCAAAGTAAAAATACGTACCATATATAACGTTACAAGTTTACATATCATAATAATGAATTGCATTACATGGCTAGCACATTCTCCCCTAATCAAATCCAAATCATCAGAAGTAAAAAAAAATTTTACTTTCAAGTACGTCAATTCTATTTAACACTATGTCCCTCATAAAACCTAAAACAAAATAACCACATTCAACACTTCCCTCTTCGAGAGGATAAGGACGGTCCGAGATTTTCGTTTTACAGTCTCGTCTCCCTCTAATCCCTTCTCTGGTCATAATCTTCCAATCCGTTAGGGCCCTAGCAAGTTCGTAAAATTTAAACTAATTAAGATGCATATAATTTAGATTAAATCAAAAATTAACATATGAAAATTGACTTACGTTGTCATTAGATTAGTAAAATCATCTCGTTTCTTCTCTCGAAGAGGATCAAAATAAAGGACGAGGTCCTCTCATGGGTCAATAACCCTCAAACCCAATGTCTCTCTCTGTTATGTGGGACAAGATAAAGTCATCATTTTGATGCGTCACGCAAAAAGCCGACAAGAGAATCGGCAAGCTCTCTCATACCAGCATCTTCAGTATCTGTTCTACCCGGTGAGATCAAGGTTGGAGACACAAACACAAACTTCTCAGCTTGCCTGTTAATCCTACATAGTTCCTCTAAATATCTGCATAAGCATATCAAAATTGTTACTCTGCCTGACATATAGAAGAATTTCCAGATAAAAAAAATTAAGAGATAGAATGACGTACCTGATGTATACTATTATACAATTTGCACTAATTTCTGGTAAATTAATGAACTCATAAATATCATCAACGCTCAAAAAGACAGGCATGTCAAAACTCATGATCGTGTATGGTATTGGGACATCTATCTGATTACCTTGACGCATGGAACTATGTGCATAATAAGCCAAAGGCCTCATCTCCATGTTCATTTTATTAAAGTCGAACAAAGCTTCTTGTTGTTGCGCATCTTATTGTACCTCAATTCAAGTGTCAATCATTTTTCTTCCAAGCTTTTTTTGGCATTTTTGTCGCTTAGCTGCTGGGTCAGGAACGTGACTAGGCCCTCGACTCACCTTTTTCATACTCGTGTCGAGCTCAACTAATGTTTTAGGCCAAGCAACAAACTCATTAACAGCCTCCTCCACAGTTGTTGCCTCGTCCGTCGGAATAGGTAATGCTGTTTTTTTTTTAATTTTGGCACATTGATTGACACTCGCACGTTCCCTTCACCCAGTGGAATCCCATGGACTGTATCGATGGGAAGGCTCTCCAGCCATGCTCTTCCAAACGCAACAAGCAACTGTCCACCATGAAGTTCATCGAAAATAAAGAGCTTACACTCCTGACTGCTGACCGGCATGATTGGCGGATCAGACACTCCATGTTGCTTTTCTTGGACAGAGCAACTAGCCTTAAAGTTGTTATGTTGGTCCACGGTTGGCACATTCTCTTGGTCAAACGACGGCTCCACATCTTTGTTCACACATAGACCACACACCAACGCCTTTAATTCTTCTATTTCACGTCTCATTGATTGTACTTCATTATCTCTATTCGAACTTCGATTTAGGTTGAAGTACTGAGACTGCTTTACGAACTTTGATTGCTCACGGATACGTCCTGGGTGTTCAGGTCTAGATAATGCTTGCGTCAATACATCACTAGTGCCAACTGATTCGAAAGTGCCTTGGCTCTCCTGTGTGTTGTACTCCACCTACAAGATAATTAAGAGAACTCATTTAAGCTTAAGTGTTATAAGTATGTATAATAGTGAATGAAGAATTTATTGTAAGTTAGTAAACTTACTATCAACTCTCTTACTTTTTTACATGCTGGATCTTTCAACTCTCCATCTGAGTCTGTCCATGAATCTAGCCACAAACCATCTCTTTTTTCCCATTTCCCATTCTTTTTAAACTGTAATTTAACATCGTTAGTATACATGAGGACATTAAATAAATAATTTGCCTACGATTTATTACAAACAAAATTTATTTACATACATTTTCCGGGTCCAGCTTTCTATATCTATCTCAGCCTCCTCTCGATGAGTATTCGTTATTGGTCCTTATTTCGCTTCCACGATCTGAAAGTTGTTGGAATTGTGAGGATGTTCTATACTAAACGAATTTCACCCAATCATCTTCTTTTATATTAGGGTAGTTGTCAATAACTTTTTGAGGCCGTGTCCACACACTATCTTCTGTTACAAAGTCCTCGACAAACGTCTTGTAAAGATCATGTCGAAAATACCTTGTAGCTTCACCACATGATTTTAAACAAGTACTCCGAAAGCAATCATCCACGGTGAAAGAAGTAACAGTTTCTTTCCAAATTATTTCTTTCAATCCGTCTTAATCACGGGATCTCCAATCTTGTATCCATATTGGAACGTGCTCTCGAGCGAGCACACCAATCCAGCTTATCAATTCATCACCGTGCTTCCCTTCCAGTTGTCCTTTCTCGTCAAAGGTGACTTCAATTCGTTCACCTCTTTTCCTTGCCATATGGACACATTTCATAATAGTTGCCCTTCACTTGCCATCGACATTGGGATCCAATGGGTTTTTCCTTCGTGCTCGTCCCTTTTTGGAATCTTTTATTGTATTTTGGCTCATGTTTTTTTCCAACACTCACCTATATTTATTGCAACACAAATAAATAAAAAAACAAGTATGGCAGACCAATATAATCAAATCAAATTAACATTCACTACCAATAACCTTAACAAAACCAAGCACACATTACATGAATTTTTTAAAATGGTAAAAAATTGCACAAACTTATCGTGAACTAATTTCACCAATAAAAAACCTAAAACCGTGATATTATCCAAAATAAAAGTCAATTTTGACATTTTATCGAGCATGTGGTGTGCGGAAAAAAAACCGTGTAGAAAATTGTATTTAAAGTGCCTAAACCGTGCACAAAAGATTCTAAAATGTAGTGCAACAACTAAAAAACCGAGCACACTAAACTATAATAAAATTCCATATGATTATCAAGAAAAAAAAATCCATTTTGGCATTTCATCGAGCATGTGGTGGGCGTAAAAAATCCGTGCACCACATGCACCAAAACCGTGCACCACATGCATCAAAACTTAGAGCAACAACTAAAAAACCGAGCACACAATACTAGCATCAAATTCCTTTGTGATATCCAAAAAAAAATCGATTTTGACATTTCATCGAGCATGTGGTGAGCGGAAAAAATCCGTGCACCACATGCATCAAAACTTAGAGCAACAACTAAAAAACCGAGCACACAACACTAGCATCAAATTCCATTGTGATTATCCCAAAAAAAATCCATTTTGACATTTCATCGAGCATGTGGTGGGCGGAAAAAATATGTGCACCACATGCACCAAAACTTAGAGCAACAACTAAAAAACCGAGTACACAACACTAGCATCAAATTCCATTGTGATTATCCAAAAAAAAATTTCCATTTTGGCATTTCATCGAGCATATGATAGGCGGAAAAAAACCATGCACCACATGCACTAAAACTTAGAGCAACAACTAAAAAACCGAGCACACAACACTATCATCAAATTCCATATGATTATCCAAAAAAAAAATCCATTTTGGCATTTCATCGAGCATATGGTGGGCGGAAAAAATTCATGTTCAAAAATGTGTGTAAAGTGCCAAAACCGTTCACATTACATTCATCTCCAAAGAGCAACAACAAAAAAACATTCAAACAACACTACAAATGGATCACTCCAAGCAAGTTATTAAAGCATTTAAAGCATTGTGTGTTCGTTGTTTTGTTAGAAAAAAAGAAATTAAGCAATATGGAAGTCACCTTGCTTTTCATTAAAAAAATAGGCACGGCCACACCGAGAAAGTAAGATGGTAGGCGGCGGCGGCGGCGGCGGCTTGACCGGTTTTTAAGAAAGAGGTGGCGGTGGGTGGGCGAAGGAGGTGGGAGAAATGAAGAGAAAACTTTTAGTTGTCTAAAATGAAGAGGTGGTGGGCGGAAAATGAAGAGAAATGAAGAGGAAAGTGTATTTAAGTAATGAGTTTTCGCGCGGATTTCAAAGCATGAAATTTGAAAATTTTCAAAATTTTCAAAATTTTCAGAGGATTACACGACAGTAATCTAAGGATTAATTACATGACGGTTATTATAACCGTCATGTAATCCTCCGATTAGACGACGGTTTTGTCCAAAAGGCAAAACCGTTTGGACAAAACCGTCATGTAAATGTAGTCCAGTTTTGTCATCACAGTTTTTTTTTCTCCTGTCATCCCACGGTCTAATACCCGTGTGTTAATTAAAAAGTGACCCATACGGTAGTATTGATCCCTGTTCAAAATTAATGTTCAATATATATAGAGCAACTAACATATCAAAATAAATATAATACATCTTGAATTAAAATAAAATAGTAATGATGTACAAATTAAATGACATAATGTTCAAGTTTTTTTTTTCTTTTTTTTTTTTGCTTTCTCAACACGTGTCCATTCAATATTAGGTCGAAACAAGTGAGAAACATCATCATCCAATTCATCAATCTCCTCAACCGATGGCAATCCCTTTGTGAATGATGGAATGTCGGAGCAATCTTCCTCATCTTCTTGACCATCACGGATCAATTTTGGCTTCATCGGTACAACTAAGGACAACTCTACATTGTTGGGATCCGTTGTATAAAATACTTGGATTGCTTGTGATGCCATAATGAATGGATTATTTTTGTATCTCAATCGTCTAAAGTCCACCACTGTGATGCCATCACTGTCAATCCTGACACAATTATTGTCGGCCCACTTGCACTTAAAGAGTGCTACTTGAAATCCACAGTAATCAAGTTCCCAAATATCTTCAATGAAACTGAAGTAGTTCATGGTTCCATAGACTGGATTCTTGTCCTTTGCAGATGAAATATGCATGGCCTTAGCACGGATACTAACACCACTATTTTGAACGGGATGCTTCTTATCTCTTTCGCGAGTGTAGAATGTATAACCATTGACGAAGTATGATGTATACCGTGTAACTATCGTCGACGGTCCTCTAGCAAGGTTCATTAAGTCTTGCGAAAAGTCGTCCTTCTAAAAGACATGTCTTCGTATCCACAGACGAAACGTCCGATTGTGTTCATCTTGTAACAACTTTTCATTTCTTCCTCTTCTTGGATTTTCATATCTTAATTCCTGTAGGTGAACTTCAATAAAAGGCTCCACTTCAACCCTATTATGTAAAGTATAGAGACAAGCTTGCTCCCATTCACCTCGATTTACTGGTGATGGAATGCCGACGGATAGTCCTTTCGAGTCAATGTTTGTAGTATTTGGCAACCCAATCGCTTTCGCATTAGACAAATATTTGGAGCAAAATTCGACCGATTCCTCCGCTATGTAGCTTTCTACTATACATCCTTCCGGCCTATTTCGGTTCTTGATATAACCCTTCAAAACCTTCATGTACCTTTCAAAAGGATACATCCATCTCAAGTACACCGATCCACATATCTTAACTTCCCGTACTCAGTCCACCGTTAGATGAATCATTATGTCAAAAAAGGAGGGTGGAAAGTACAACTCAAGCAAGCACAATGTCTTAACCAACTCTTATTGTAGCGAATCTAGTATAAATGGATCAATTATCTTGGAGCATATCGAATTGAAAAATGAGCATAACTTGGTAATTGTGAATCTCACATCCTTCGTTAAAACTCCTCACAAGGCAAGCGGTAATAACTGTTGCATTAAGATATGACAATAATGTGTTTTCATTCCAATCAGCCTTAGATCCTTCACAGATACCAACCTTTTGAAGTTGGAAGAATACCCGTTGGGCACTTTTACAGAAGCAAACCACTCACAAAGCTTTCTTTTTTCTTGTCTTGATAATGTGTACTTTGCTGGAGGTAAGTAAGTAGCATTCCGTCTTTTCATAGGGAGCAAGTTAAGTCTAATCTTCAAATCCTTAAGATCCAACCGTGTCTTTTCACCATCTTTGCTCTTATTAGGAATGTCAAGCAACGTGCCCACTATTAATTCACAAACGTTTTTCTCAATATGCATCACATCCAAGCAATGACAAACGAAAAGTGTCCTCCAATATGGAAGTTCGTAGAAGATTGACCTCTTTTCCAAGGTCCATCAACCACCGGATCCTTGTTACTCCGTTTTCTTTTCGCGAGCACTACTTTCAAATCCTTAACCATCTCGAAAACATCTTCGCCGGTCAAAAACCTGGGAGGGATTCTTTCTTCGGTATTACTATCGAAAGCCTTTTTTTGTTTGCGGTATCGATGATTTTTTGGTAAGAATCTCCTATGATCAAGGTAAACGGTTTTCTTATCACTCTTCAACCGGATGGAATATGTTTCTTTCATACAAACGGGACAACCAATAGAACTCTTGACTGAATAACCAGATAGGTTTCCATAAGCGGGAAAGTCATTAATTGTCCACATAACATTGCACGGAGTGTGAATGTCTCTTAACGGTAAGCATCTTTAACTTCGATCCCCTTTTCCCATAAGCTCTTTAGATCATCGATTAGTGATGCTAAGTACACATCAATGTCATTCCCTGGTTGTTGAGGACCAGAGATCAATGAAGTCAACATCAAAAAATTCCGCTCCATGCTCAACTTCGGAGGGAGATTGTAGTTGACAAGTATGACGGGCCAAGTACTATGCCTACTACTCATATTACCATGTGGGTTCATTCCGTCCGCTGACAAACCAAGATGTAGATTCCGTGGTTCTGCACTAAATTTAGGATGATAGGCATCAAAAGTCTTCCATTGTGGTGCATCGGCTGGATGTCTAAGCATGTCATCTTCAACACGTTTATCATGGTGCCAAGTCAAATTCTTGGCATGATCGACATTACGGAATAAACGCCGAAGACGTGGCGCTAGAGGAATGTACCATGACACCTTTGCCGGCACTCCTTTGCTACCATTCGTTGGCTTCTTGCCCTTCTTCCATCTTGACTCCTTACAAACCGGGCATTCATCCAAATCCTCATACCCATTTCGGTAAAGGGCGCAATCATTTGGACATGCATGAACTTTTTCATATTCCATTCCTAAAGTGTTCAACGTCTTCTTAGCTTCATACATACTAGCCGGTATTTTATTATCAACCGGTAGAACCTCTCTTAGAAATTCTAAAAGAGTCGTGAAACTAGAATTTGTCCCTCCTCCCGAAGCCTTCATGTTCCATAATTTGACAAATGCGGACAATTTCGTATATTTAGTACACCCGTCATACAAGGGCATCTCGACATCATTCATCATTGCATCAAATAACTCCGGACGATGCACAAACTGTTCTTCCAAATCATTAACTATATCAAACAAATTATCTTATACATCTTCCTCAACAATAGGCTTTTTTTCTTTGTTTTTCGATGTTGGATTCAAACACATTTCACTGTGTAAATACCATGTTTGGTACGAACAATAATCCCACGGGCAAGCAAATGTCTTCTAACTTCATCAACTGAATGAGATCTATGATTTCCACAATCCACACAAGGACATCGAATCTTATCATTCTTCATGTGAGTTTTGACAAATGACAAAAATTCTTCAACACCATCTCGATATTTTCTAGTCAATCTATTAGCCCACATCCATTTTCGATCCATTTGCAAGAACCCGACCTAAATCCAAATTAAAGATCATACAATTCATTCAATAATCAAGTTTTTGCAATTAAAATAAAACATATTAAGCTTTCGAAATAATTTAACAAATCATACTTAAAAAAAAATGAGAATTTACCATTTTACATATCTAAAACCTCTACAATAATTCATCAATACAAATTAAATAACTCAAAAGAGTAAGTAATAATCAATACTTACAAATAATTACTATAAGAGAGTGTTGGTGGACGGTGGCAGCGGAGGATGTGGTTTTGCAGGCCTCTGTATTGTTTTTCACGGCTGCGGAACAGTTCTGTAAGATAAAAAGAGGGCTACTGGTAGAAATAATAAAAACCGGTTGATTACATGACGGAAAAAATCAACCAAAATAATTAAAAATTAAAAAAAAAACCACAATGGACAGTCTCAATGATGACAACACATCCACATTTTGAGAAATATATAGATTTACAAATAACCACCATCCAAAACCAAAACATAACATCATGTTTGGAAATATACAAAATTAGCAATAAAATTTTAATTTATATCACAAAATCAATTAAAAATGCGAACTTAAAAAAAAAAAAAAAAAAAAAAAAAAAAAAAAAAAAAAAAAAAAAAAACTCAATTAAAAATGCAAACTATTTCAAAAAATCAATTACTTATCCCAAAACATGGAACTAATATACACCTGTATAGCTACCTTGAATGAAAATTTACGTATAACTCAAATTAAGAACTGAACTAGTTAAATTGTTGCCTTAAAAAAGTAGATAATTATGATAGTAGTAGTAGTGCGTTTGTGTGTGTGTGTGTGTCTGTATGTGTGTTTAATTTGATTGCAGAATAATCAATACAATGAACATTAGCCTGTTATACTAAAACTAAAACAACAATATAAATACAGTTAACTTTATTTTAGGGAACAATTCACATTTTTTTTCTCGCTCCAGAATTAATGAAGTTCATTTCATTAATAAGAAAGTGGAAACCGATCAAAAAAGCAAAGTGCAAATAACACATACAAACGACATGTTCTGAAGAAAAAGAAAAAACAACTAGCAATGGATGAAAAAGCTAAAAGAAAGTTTCTAATGAGCACAAACTTCCTTTCCAGTATTTATCCAAAAAAAAAAAAAAAAACTTCCTTTCCAACTAAAGTGTCCAATAGGTTTTGTAGCCACCTTCAATCATCATCATCTGCCAATTTTTGTCTTAACCAGTTTCTTAACCCTTCAAGGTACAACATATAGCCAAAGGCAGCATCCTTCTAGGCTCCTTTGTCCAAGCAATCACCCTGCCACTGCCTCAAAGTTGCCTTCAAAACTATCATTAAGAATTCCAACAAATATCAAGCCATCCCTCACCTCCCAAATATGAGTTGGAAAAAAAAAAAAGAGACTCAAACAGCCCAAACCCTAATGACGGCAGTGGCGAGAGAAAATTCAAACCCAACACCAAATCTCTCTTGTTCTCTCTTTCTTGTTTCAAAATTTGAAATGGATTTTGGGAAAATGGAAAGGAGAAGAGGCGCAGTAGATAAAAAAGGGGAAGAGATGGAAAAAATTTGATTTAGGTTTCTGCTAAGGGCATTTTTGACAATCTAATTATGTGGGACCTATAAAAGTTGATGTGGAAATGCTATAAGTGAAAGGAATGAAAAGTGGTGTTAAATTTAAAATTAAAATTTTCAGAGGTGCTATTATTGAAATTAACCCTTTTTCCGATGCCCTTTTAATGGAATCCAGGTGGAATTGACTTCTCTTGGAAGAGCTTTTAAAAGGCAAAATCCTTTTGATATTTTATCTAAACAGGTCCTAAAGCTACTTTTGAGCTTTGGAAGTTCAAAGCTGCTTCTAAAAAGCCCTCCTAAATGGGACCTTACTTTGGCAAAGTTTTTCATCTGCTTTTCTTTTCAAAGTTGGTGGAATTAAGATTTGGTGGGCCTCATAGATTTGTAATTTATTTCCTTTTCAATTTCCTCTCTACTAAACAACTTAAAATTCCCTTTTTCTCTTTAAAATTCCTCATCTAATTTCCTTCCTCCCTCTTTTTCACTTTACCAAACATAGGCTTAAAGAATTGTAACTCATCCAAACGTACTAAGTGCAAAAAGATTGGGGCCATGTAATTTTGCTTTCAACTTTGCAAAAAGACCGAGGGTCCGTTTGGGGTACTAATTGCAGATGGCAAAATACTATTTAGATTTTAAAATCCTAATTTTACAGCAAATTTTTCCTTTTTTTCATTTTTGAAAAACTCAAACTTTAAAAGTCTAGAACTTTCTCATTTCAAATCAAAATAAGATGATTTTTATATCAAAATACGCATAACGATGAGACGAATAAAACAAGATCCATTTTGTATTTTTTTTTTCTGAATACATATCAAATTTTTGCACTATTTTCTCTATCATGGAACTTTTTTAAAAGTTTTCCCTCCAAACACATTTCCAACCCAACTTCTAAAACACAACCTCCAGATGTCCCCTTAAACGAGCCCTGAATTCTTAGCTTAGGGATCTTTGGTACTACGTTTTTAGACAGAAATTTACAGATCAACTCTAAAACTCTCAAATCTATATCTTACTTTCTTTTTTTTCATTTTCTAAAAATTTAAAATTTCAAAAGTCCATAAATTTTTTTTTTTATTTCAAGTCAAAACAAGAGGATTTTTTTATTTTTTTATTTTTTGTAAACTACCAATGAACTGATAAAACAGGCTTGTGTTTAAAAAAAATATAATTGAATTGTAGGGCTTTTTCTTGGAATAATAAGAGTGGTGTAACAACCAATAATGAATATTTAAATTTTAGTTGGTGGGTAATTTAGAAAGAGCATGAGAAGAGTAGATAAATTGGCGTCAATAGATGACCTCAAAACGAAATAAGATTCATGTTACATAATTTTTTCTATATATATTTTAAATTTTTACTATTTACTATATCATATTCATTTTCAATTTACATTTTAACTAAACAAACATTTCAATTTCAACTTACAAACTTCAACTCCAACGATTGTTGCAAACGGCCCTTAGTTCCCAATAAGTTTGAGAGTTCCCCATAAGCTTACCATTTCTTTGCTGAAAGTTATTCCCTTTGATAAACATAAATATGGCATTAGTTCGAGAAAAGCTCAGCTAATACAAAAAGAGATTATTATGACTTTCTCACAAATTCACAATGATTTCAATAAATACGTCTCTAGGATAAAGACAGAGAAATTACACGGTCAAGACCAATATACCCCTAAAAAACAAAAGTCCCGTTTGTAAATATTTTCAAATGATTTTGCTTTGTACATGAAATAATGAGAATGTTTTATGAATGATTTTGATATATTTTTTGAAATTGTGTTTGATTTTGTTTATGGATAAATTGGTTCGAGTAGAAAAAATAAAATAAAATGTGTATAAGTATGTTTGAGAGTATTTTGAAAATGATTTTTTTTAATATAAAAAGAAGTGAGAATGTTTTGAGATAATTTTTGAAATTGTTTTTGTAGAGAAATTAGTTTGAGTACTAAAAAAAATAAAATTGTATTTGAGTATTTTTTTGAAAATATTTGTTAGATGTATAAATCTTAGAAAATGAAATGTAAACGAAAAAATAACTTTATTTCAGTTTCTCATTCCTTAACAAGAAATGAAATTTTTTGTTTGTTTTTGTTTTCTAAATTTATGCAAAATAAACATTATTTCAAAACCATTTACAAAACATCTCTATTGAAAACTTTGATTTTTTTTTTTCCAAAACGTTTTGAAACCAATATAAACCAATATAAAACAAGGGTGTGACTTATTCTATTTTCTCATTTCTTAATATTTTCAGAGTTTGTGCAAAACTAATATTATTTCAAACTATTTCTTAAACACCTTTTATTAAAAATCATGATATTCTTTTCCAAAAACGTTTCAAAAACAATACCATCCAATGCCAATCTTCTTCAAACCCAAAGGTAAAAATTGTTCATTTCAAAAAATAAAAAAAGTAAAAAAAATTGTCTTCTGTTGTACCCTTTTCCCTTTATACCAAAGGAGAGAACAAAATTATTGTCATTCCTAAAAAAGCCAAAGAAACGAATTTTCTGATGAAAGAATGTAAATATTTTCCTAAAAATAGAAAATTGGAATATGATTAGCATTTAAAGCCTTGAATAATTACCGGATTCTCTAAAAGATTTGTAAAAAGTCCATAATTAACAGAATGTTCACTTCACTTACCCAATACCTCAAATGACCAAAATTATTCCCAATTATATACCAAAAAAAAAAAAAGGGGGCTCGTATTACTAAACTGGTGCTCATCATTAAATTTGATAAGCCTCACGTCCTTATCACCACACGATTCCAAAGTCAGCTTAAACAATCTTTATAAAAGGTTGACGTTTCGGTATTGGCCAATAAAATATCAGGGTCCACCAAAACTACAGTGGACTGGATTGTAGACTATAATCTCTTGAAAGGGTCACCCACCGCTTCCAGTTCTTACACATTCAGAGACCAGAGAGATAGAGAAAGAGAGAGAGTTTACTTTTTGGAGGAGAGAGAAAAAAAAAATGGATAAAAAGCTTCAGAGAAAGACATAAACAAAATAATTTAAAGACATGGGCTTTTGCGTTCTGTTGTAAGGAAGAGAAGGAAAGCTAGAGACAAAAAAATAAAAATAAAAATAAAAATAAAAATAAAAAAACTTTATAGAGAGAGAGAGAGAGAGAGAGCGAGTAAAAAACAAAAAAAGAGAAGAATTTTTTTTTTTGGTTTTGTTAGGTTGAAACCCTTCAGTCTGTTCTGGCAATCGCTATCATTGTCCCATTTGTACAGCTTTTCTTTCTCTCACTCACTACGAACTTTCTCAGACTTTCCTTTTTGGCTTTCTGGGGTGGTTGTTAAGAAAAGCCTCAGAGAGAAGAGAACCCAAGTTTCAGAATTCAAAAAAATTGAAACCTTTTTTTTTTTTTTCAAGTGATATCTGCTTTTCCTTTTTTTTTTTTTTTTTTTTTTTTCAGTTGTTTGTTTCTTGTCCAAGTCTCCGAAGTTTGGTTGTTTAATAATGGCGGTGGAGGACCAAAGGGGTGGCGAAGATGGGGCGTTTGATCGTTTTCCGGTTGGCATGAGAGTTCTCGCCGTTGATGACGACCCACTTTGCCTCAAAGTGTTGGAGTCTCTTCTTCGTAAATGCCAGTATCAGGGTTTGTTCCAATTCTCTCTCTCTCTCTCTCTATATATGTGGATATATATATATTTATGTATCTTTGTTGTTGCTAAACATTTCTAGTTTTCTTGATGTTGTATAAATTTTCTTTTCTTTGTAAATGGTTTATATATATATATATATATATATATATATGTAGGCTTGTTAATTTCCTTTATGTTTTATGAAATAAAGTTTTGATTTTACAGTTTGTGGGATGTTTTTAGATATGGGTTTCAAAAGAGAGCCTTGGAAGCTTTAATCTAATTTGTTAATTCATGAACAGTTTTAATACAGATTTTCAAGTTTGAACAGTTTTTAATTTGGGTTTTTGACTTTGGACAAAATTTCAAGTTTGCTTTATTTTTTAGTTTTTCATTTTTTATTTTTATTTTTATTTTTTATTATTATTTTTTTCATATATGTGTTTTCTGGTTTTTGCAGTTACAACAACTAATCAGGCTATCAAGGCACTAAACATGTTGAGGGAAAACAGGGACAAGTTTGACCTTGTGATCAGTGATGTTAACATGCCGGATATGGACGGATTTAAGCTCCTTGAGCTTGTGGGACTTGAAATGGACCTGCCTGTCATCAGTAAGCCTATATACACATATATGCATATATATATATATATATATATATATATATCTCCTGTTTTGTAGTTCTTTTAGGGCCTAAACATGGATAAACACAAAAGATTATCAGAACTGGTTTGATCATTCACAGATAAAACTCAGGACTTTTATATGGCTTTTTATTGGAGATTACTGCTCTGATCGGGGCGTTTGAGAATGATTGTAACTGACATTTGTGTCCTTATGTGTTTCCAGTGTTATCAGCCCATAGTGATACCAAGCTTGTGATGAAGGGAGTCACTCACGGTGCTTGCGACTACTTGTTGAAACCCGTTCGGATTGAAGAGCTTAAGAACATCTGGCAACATGTCGTTCGCCGAAGGAAGTTGGACAAGAACGACCAAAGCAATTCTCGTGGTCACGGCAAGCCCTGCCATGGGACTGGAGAAGGTGGAAAAGGGGTGGCAACAACCGGTAATGAAGATCAGAATGCTAAACTCAAAAAGAAGCGGAAGGACCAAAATGATGATGATGAAGAAGAGGGTGAGGAGAATGGACCTGAGAATGAAGATCCTGCGACCCAGAAAAAGTCTCGGGTGGTTTGGTCTCCAGAGCTACATAGAAAGTTTGTTGCTGCTGTGCATCAATTAGGCGTTGACAGTGAGTCCCTTTTCTGCTTCCTTGCCTTCTATTCTTTTGGTTCTTTTTAATCGACTCTTCTTTCTTATGCAGAGGCTTTCCCTAAGAAAATCCTTGACTTGATGAATGTTGAAGGACTGACGAGGGAAAATGTTGCAAGCCATCTCCAGGTACAGATTCTTCCTATGTCTTCTGTTGACCACCATTGTCGCTTTATTGCAACACGATACTGATGATATTTCAAACCTGGAAAGACCTTACATATAGTAGAGATGAGATTTGTATATGTGGTAATCACTAGGGTCATATCACGTTATAGGTTCTGCAAAAAATGATTTGGAAAGATTCATCAAAGAACTCTGGCTGAAACTGAGGCCTGTTTATCCTAAATATATTGAATATCCCAAGAGGAAGCTGTTTAGGACATTACCTTTTGTTTTTAAACTTTTGTTTGTTCGATGAAGGAGAATTAACCACATGGTTTTGGAGTCAAAAAGTTAGTCCGCTCTTTCCTTGTTGTTATGGCTGTTATTTGAGAAATTTGTAGTAACAAGCGTCCAATGTGCACTAATTCATATAGATTGCCAATTGGGAATTCATCGAACTTGCTTAGCATGTTATTTTAAATGAAAACTTTCAGTCTCACTATCTCCATGTTATGTTGCAGAAATATAGAGCCTACCTGAAAAGAACGGAAACCCCGCAAGCTAGCATTGTTGCTGCTATGGGGGGTAAAGATTCCTCTTACATGCGCACGGGTGCTATTGAAGGATTTGGAGATTTACCGGCGTTGGCCGGATCTGTGAGGATGGCAAACAATGCTCTATCACCGTCTTTTACACAAGGAAGAATCTTTGATAGATTAAACTCTCCATTTGGTTTGACCATCAGAGGAATTACTTCTACTGGACTCATCCAACCTAGTAAGCCGCAGAACTTGAGCAACTCCTTCAATGCTCCTGGGAAATTCCAGCCATCTCTGCCGGTAAACCAACGTGCAAGTTTATTTCAGGGCATTGCCCCGTCATTGGAAGTTAATCAGTTGCAACAGTCAAAGTGCACCACCCATTTTGGAGACATGGGTACCTTGAATAATCCGGCAGGTTTTGCAGTTTATGCCGGTAGCTCAAGCATCGCACCCAATTCTTCAAGCAATGCTCTGATGTTACCCGGGAACCTGCAGCAAACCTGTAGTGGGCGAGCATTAGGAATTCAATCTTCGGGCAGAGTGGCTGTATCGGATCCCAAAGCTTTTGACCTTGGGATCAATAGTTCCTCTAACTTTCTAGATCATAACCATTGTCGCGAAAGCTGGCATGGGGCAGTTCAGTCATCTAAGTTTCCGTCGACTGCTTTACCTATGATCCAGCCTCCCAATCATGGTCAAATGCGTTGCAACAACTTGGTTAGTGCACCTACTTCCTCACAGATTGGCAACCACTGTCATGAGTTTGCTTCTACAAGTACACTCCCAACTTCTCTGGAAAATTCTAGGGGAGATGTACATGGCCAAGATGGCTTAATTGGAAATATTGTTCATCCTACAAATTTCACAGCGAATCGGAGGTGGGAAGAACATGGAAAGGATCATAACCACAGCTTGAATCAGAATTTTAGTGCTACAAATTCCTTGGTTTCTGCTAATAGCACAATGGCGTCCTTACACCAGAATCTAGACCAAAATAATGCAGCTAGCAGCCAAAATTTCAATGCATCTATAACCGACCAATTGAATGGAGGCACGCCATCTATCTTTCGATTAAACGAGACTGGTGAATCTGCTGCCAGCACCAGTACCGAGCCCAACGGAAACAACCTCGACGGGCAAGCAAAGGCACAAGATGCTTTCGAAAACAATTACGAGTCATTGGATGATATAATTAGTGCTTTGATGAAGCGGGTATACTATCCTTCTTATTCCATGAATTCAATTCTACTTTCATTAAAAAATATTCTCTTAGGTAATTCTTAGTACTTTAAGCAATCAACGAGTTCATACCAAAGACGATATTCACGATCAACTTATGATTATCTATGTTGTTCAGTACCTTGTATAATTTCTTGCTAACCCGGAAATTGATATGCCCGAATATCGTTATCTTAACTGCATTCATTGTATCTGCATTCTATATTTGTAACTGCTTTACCTTGTGTTTATTCAGGAAAATGAGACAATATTAATGGATGGAGAATTGGGGTTTGACACTTTCCCTCTTGGCTCTTGTATACCGGACTTCACTGCATGAGTACTGAAGCCGCCTTCGCCTTCATGTTCTGTAATATTTCCTCCATTTTCAACTAGCTTTTACTTGTTAGTAAATTTATACTTGTTGCAATTGCAGAGAGCAAACATGGATCCTTGTTAGTTCTTCTAATGTGATCTTTTTTACTCTTGTTGTTTGAAATAAGTCAATTTTTTCATACTTTGTTCTTTTTGTTGTTTAGTTAATTTAATAAACCGCTATAGCAGCCCTAAACTAAAACAAAAAAAAATTAAGGTTTTTAGAATGTAGGCATGAAGACAAGACGGCACTGGTTTTCGGGATTCGCCATTCGTTAGATTGCATGCAACAATTATTACCATGCAGCATGTAAAGTATCCATCATTTACATGGTGTGCAAATTATGTGAAAGTGTTTTTCTACTTAAAAAATACATGACAAGAAGAAAAATACACTCTGGTCATTCTCTAAATTTTTTTTTTTTTTTTTTTCTTTTTGATATCCTAAATATTATTCCGAGTAATATTCTTGAGAAAAGATCAACAATGAAAGTTCTAACAAGGGGAAAAAAAAAAAAAAAAAGATTCATATAATGAAGATCAATTACAAGTGCCCCCAAAAAAAAAAAAAAAAAAAAAAAACTTGCTACTTATCAAGGAAGATAAATAAAGAAATAAAGAACCAACAATTTAATTTACAATATTAAAAATAAAAAAAATAAAAAAAAATAAAAAAAAACGTAGACATTTATTTGTGGGTGTAGTTGATTTCTGGTGAAGTTCAGCCCCTCTGAACTCAGTTGAGCTCGGTCAGCTGGGCTCTCCTCTCTGCGGCTCTCCTCCTAACAAAAATTCCCCACCTCAAAGCGGCTTTGAGCTTAAGCCACCCGACAACGGCCCTTCCTGAACTCCTGCCTCTCTCCTGGCCAAAGGGTTGATCCATTTGAGGCTCATATTGCATGCTATACGCGTAACAAGCCTCGTCGGAATGACCAAGTCCAGACCCCATTCCGACACCAGCCCCCATACCAAATGTCTTCAAAAGTCTCTGCATGTCATCGCTCTCCAACATCTCCGAGCTCTTGAGCCTGATTTCCTCGGCAACTATGTCCTCCAATCCCTGTCCGCTCCTTGGCCGCGACCAGTCTCCTGAAAAGTACGAACACCCAACCGATGCTGCTCCAGCTGACATGTAATCCATGCTGCTAGACAACGCAGCTTGTTGGTTGTTCAACGTCATCAGCGCCGTCTGGTCAGACCTCACGAATGGGAACTCTATTAACTGAGGAACCGGTGGTTGATTATTTTCGGTTTGGAATTGGCGGCCGCCACATTCGGAGACTAACTGGTGCTGCCTGGGCTGAGTGGTTTCACAAAGGTGAGCTGAGTTGTAGTTGTGGCTAGTGGCCACCGGTGCAGCCGAGGCTGCCGTCCCTTTTTTGGTGCCAGTTTGAGAGTTCAGGACTTTGCCGTCGTATTCAACTACTTCATGCCAATTTTCATAAGCCCTCTTAACTAGAGCATCAACTGAAACCTGCACTCAGAAATCCGAGGAAATAAGTGCGCGCTAAGAAGGTAATTCTTCCAAAATTGACAACAAAGTGTTAAGAGGACCTTTTAGAGTGTTGGAATCAAACCTTTTGACTGTGGTTGAGAGAATCTAGAGAGAGAAACAGCCCATCAGCAATTAGACCCCTAAGCTCATAAATATGGTTGAAGACAACCCCAGTGCAATGAGTTTTATCATTGTAGTAAACATAGAGCTTCCCTTCCAAAACACATGTCTTGGCATGCTCCACGGTGTTCTCCCACATTCTGTTCGACATTCCACTTCCGAGGATCTGGATCGATAATCAAACAACAACGAAAATACACAGAAAAATGTGAGAATTGTCTCAGAAAGTTGTTTGATATGAATTTATAAGAGAGTTAATAGGAAATTAAGATATGTACACTTCTTAATCTCTGCGGATCCTTCACGAGAATTCGAAGGAAGTCTTCAACAGTCATGATGCTCGACTTAATAAGCTTTTTGTGCAGTGCTCCGTCCTTCGCTATTCTGTCTAGTCTCCAAACTTCATCATGCAAAGCAGGTGGGTAATGTTTCTTGTACACTGCAAATCATAGAAACATTAGATTTTTCAAGATTAAACAGGAAATTTTACTTGTTAAGCTAAGACAAGTGAAAGCGATAGAGAAACTTACATTCTCCTCTATGATCTTTCACAGTAAAAGCCTCGGTTTTGGCTTCACGAATTCGAATCCCGTCACAGTGTCCAGGTGCAACCTTAAGACCGAGCCTGAATTTCCTGCTCCTTATCCAACTGGAGTTATCGGTAAAAGTGAGGTCTCCAATGGTACCCACTCCTTCCTTTAGGGTCACCTGTAGATCTCCTGTGAGAAGCGGTCTTTTCCCCTCACGCTCCTTCACTTCATGGTTTTCAAAGTGCTCCATTGTCCAATCCTCATCACCCTCGTCGTTGAAATCGCCTTCGAGCACCACAATATTGAGCTTTACAGCTGATTCTGGTCTGGTCTGCACAACAGCACCCGTGTTTGCATCTAGCAAGACAACGTGAATCGCTGATCCTTGCTCTCCCTCAACCTTGGCGCCTGTAAATATATGAGGTGGCATCCTTGTGTTGAAACGGAGCTGCAGTGCTTTTCCTTCTGGACCGAGAATTCTCGGTGGTGGAGACCTGCCATGGTTGAAAGTGAAACAATTGAATTACAAATATATCTTACTAACCATCACAAAAAACTTAATCAAGGCTGTCCATTCCCACATTAAGAACCGAAGAATTACTAACGAAAACGGGGAATTGTTAGGCATAATAAAAAACGCTAACAGGTGCGCACTCTATGTCCTCCAACACGACTTCTCAAAACAGTACGATAGTGTAAAATTTGATCAACACTACTAACATGGCAATATGAACACTAATCACGGTGACTTAAGGAGGAACGCACCTCTCCGGCAGTTTGGCAGGGCCCAACTTCGTCAAAGCACGCTCCACTTCTTCGCTGACCTGTTGTTGTTTGCACAAAGTAACAGAAGAAACAAGGCCACACTAGTTTTAAACATGTTCAGGGCATTAAAAGGATCCATAGAAATTGATAAATTCGACATTACGGAGCAAAATGCTACTCCTCTACATAAAAAAAAGATCAAAACTGAATAAGAAAATGCCATTTTCAGTTCATCTCAATAATAATTTCATTGGAGAGACCAATCAAACTCGGACCGACTCACAATTCTGCGGAGTAGAGGCTCCAAAGAAGAGCAGAGTCTTTGCATGCTATCCACCT
This sequence comes from Ficus carica, assembly GCA_009761775.1. Lineage (NCBI taxonomy): Eukaryota > Viridiplantae > Streptophyta > Magnoliopsida > Rosales > Moraceae > Ficus > Ficus carica. The sequence continues at coordinate 7,508,314 of CM019740.1, read as the reverse complement.
TCAAAGCATCCACAATCACACTGCATATTGAATGAACTCTATAAACAACGAGGTAGGACTCCAAAATTGACACCAATGGCTTTAATGGGATAAGGCAAAAAGTTTGATAAGATTAGCACTTAATCACCTAATTAGTAGATAATTAACCACGATGTCGACAAAAAGCTACATCTTTTCGTTTCGATCCGTATTTTTTTCCATCTTTCTGTGCCTTCTAGAAAAATTTTTTACTAATGTAGTATCTAATCCAATATTTTCTTGACTGGTACCTAGTTTTTGAGCTTGTAGATTTGTGAAATGATTAAAGCACAAAATCAGGAAAATTAGCATTTTGGGATTATTTAATCCAACATTCTAAACACCTATATCACCACTAGATTCACTAATTCTAATCGAATTAAACTATATTCATTAAATCGTTAAATAATGATATAACATATGACAACTGAAGCAAAATACAGGCATACTTCTAAAATAAAAAAAACACCCTTTAATGGAAAATAAAGAAATCAAAACAAAAAAATGTGAAATTACAAGACAAACCTTGCTAGAGCGGGCAATTTGCGCTTCTTTGCCTCGGGCAGATGGTCAACTCCACCATCATCAACAACACCACCATCACCACCACCACCATGTTCATAAGCTCTCTTGTCAAGTCTTGTTGTTCTAGAACTTTCCATTGCAAGAAACCTTAACAAAATCCAAACTACCAAAAACTAACTCACTCACAAATCCCAATTCAATAAACCAAAAGAATGTTCCAAAAATCTCCCCCCCTATACTCTCAGAAGATTCATGGAAGAACACAGACAAATATTTTCTCGCACCAAATCTATTGTAGTAGTCTATGACTAAAAGACTCTCCAATCAAGAAGACAAAAAAACGTTATGTTTTCTGTTGAGAAAATTTTGGATCTGGGTATGGCAATGAAGATGTGTTTAAGCAGATTTTTGGATTAGATCTGAACTTGATTTGTTTATGTTGTGTTGACGTAGGACATGGGTTTTATTTATTGGTACAACATTTGTATATTCATGTTTAAATAATTTAAATATAAATTCAACTTCACAGCTGGGTTTGGTGCGTCATGCTCGTGTCATTGCATGAACGTATTAAACTACAAAAGTTATACATACACACAAACACACACACACACACACACACACACATATATATATATATAACCGCGTTTCGTGGGATAATTTCTGATCTCTTATTAGTTCTTTGACTGTCATCTTTTTTTTTTTTTTTTTTTCTCTCCTTGGAGGACGCGTTAATACAACAATTTTTCGTATTAAACTCAAACTTTAGTTCACTTACTCAAACTTAAATTTTTTCAACTCAATTTTTATCTTTTTTTTGAAAAAAAATTTTTATTCTTTTTAAAAAATCAATAAAAATTAAAATTTAAAAATTTTAACTCAAACATCAAACACCCTCTAATCTTCTTCTAACTTTTTCCCCGTCTCTTTCTCTCTCTACTTTCTCTCTCCAGGTTTTTTCTTCTGTTTTGATTTGGGCCCCCACAAGTATGGGGGTGTGGAACAAGGAAAGCAAGAAAGTCAAGTCAAACTTTTGTGTAATGTGTCCTAAGATGGGCCCTATTGGACTTTTCTGTGCTGTTTGGCTAGTGGGAAAATAGGATGCGGGTCAAGGTGGTCCCATTTTTTTCTGTTTGATATTTGCCGTCCTTATGTTAAATTTGGTCAAAAGATTATAGATGAATTTTGTGATAGGAATCCATATTCTGTTTGAAGGAGAGGAAATTAAGATTTTGTTTGATATTCAAGTTTAACTCCAATTAAATTATACTTTTTTATATCAATTTTTATCTTATTCTGAAAAGTCAATAAAATTTATAACTTATTTTTAAAAAGTCAACTAACTCCAACTTAAAAATTTCATCTTCAACCAGCGAACCAAACACGAGCTAAATGAGATTTTAGAAAGAAATATTGTTAGCATATTAGATTGCCAATTTTATAGAAGATCCTATTGTAAGATCTTGTAGGATCGTTGATCCTAATAGAATGATTTAAATCAATCGGTTCACATTGTTTGGGAAGCGCGATCTGTTTTAAAACCTACAATTGAGATAAGTAGCCTCTACTACATGATACTAGTCTTTTTTCTTTTTTCTTTTTTCTTTTTTTTTTCCTTTTTCCTTTACCCCATTATTTCTTCGTTACGAAGATTCTATTTTTCTTCCATTTTTCCATTCTTTTTTATTTTTCTCTCAAATTAACAACTAATAGTTTGGAGACAAGTAGACAAAAAACAGAATTGAAAATAATCGAACGAAAATGACAAATTGTGATGAACACACGCAAAAACGGATTTACATTAGGGGGGACACATGCCCCCTCAATTTTTTGAAAGTTAAATTATATCCCTATTTTTTAAAAAAAAAATTTATAATTTACCCCCTTTCAAAAGTTTTTTTTTATAAATGTGTCCCTACTGAAAAGTTTTTTTTTTTTTTTTCTCAAATGTGTCATTTGACACTCAATTTATTCTTATATTAAAATTTTTATCATATAAAGTTATTAATTTTAAAAATTAAGAACTAATAGTTTGGAGACAAGTAGACAGAAAACAGAATAAAAAATACTCGAACGAAAATGACAAATTGTGATGAACACACACAAGAACGGATTTACATTAGGGCTAGGGGGCACGTGCCCCATCAATTTTTTGAAATTTAAATTATATCCCTATTTTTAAAAAAAAAAATTTGTAATTTACCCTCACTCAAAAGTTTTTTTTTTTCAAATGTATCTTCATTCAAAAGTTTTTTTTTTTCCCTCAAATTTATCATATGACACTCAACTTATTCTTATATTAAACTTTTTATCTTATGAAGTTATTAATTTTAAAAAAAATTTCCTTATATGTATCTCTACTAAAAGAAATTTTTAGATCCATCATTGAACACATGTACTGTAGAATAATCTCGATCCTCTTGATCACGAAGTACACTACAAGAAGACTTTTGATTTAATATCAATATGGCGGTACACAAAAACAAAATCATTCATGAGATTCTCATAATTAAGTCCCAAAGTCCTATATATAAAATATAATTGCATGGTGGGTCATGAGTAGTACGAGACGAAATATCTACTCGTCTTCGGAATATTGGTAAACATCACATGACCATTTTCAAACATTACTTGGCAATACTACTGGATTGTACCTTTAGCAAAAGCGTGTCTTGTCTACCAAACTTGAATCCATGTTTCAAAGTCAAATAAATGGAATTGTGTCAATCTTTTGAGGCTAGAAATTTAACTCAACGGAATCACAAGCAGAATAAGTACTTTCTATACCAGTAGTGCTAGCCAATTTTTTTTTTTTTTTTTTTTTTTCCCTTTAAACCCCCAGCGTGATATATGTATACCTTTCAAAATATATTATTTATATACCCCGATTATAATGGTGACCATGACTTAAACCCAAGACCTTTAGTTGAGAAAGCAAGCGCCTTACTAACCCGCCTGATTACTCAGTGGTCAGTGCTAGCCATTTTGCTATTGCCGTCTTGCTTCTTAAAGAATATCTTATTCTACTTCTGCTCACAACAAAGGCTAAAAATCACTATCTTTTACCAAATAAACTGCCTTTTAATAATTGTTTTCTAAGCTAAAAGTTGCAAAATAATCTGTTAGGAACCTTTATTACGAGACTTCGGAAGTTAGTGGTTAGTGGATTGTTAAGAGTGTGATTAGTAGTTTGTTAGGAGTGAAATTAGCAAATATGAAAGGGAGGTGAGGAAATAGGGAAGGGGAGAGAACATTGTCCAGCGTTTGGCTTAGGCCGTAAAGGCTTTGGGGGTCGTCGAATTCCCTTTTTGATTCAATAAAATGTCTAGATTACTAGGTTCCTAACATAATCTCACAAATCAAGCACCAATTGTTGCTGAAATTATCTTATAATCACTTTTAGTAGGACCAGCAATACGAAACAAGTAAAATTATCGCACTATATCATTATAACAGTGAATATTTGAGGTGAAAATCCCATAAAATTTTCGTTTACAAGGTAAAATCTGATCATGCAGGCTATTTGTGACCAATGCAACTACAATTGAGAGAGAGAGAGAGGGAGCGAGGGAGGGAGGGAGAGAGAGAGAGAGATTCTGATTTAACAAGGTGATAATCCAAGCAATTTGGCTTGGCTGTAGGTATAGATATGGAAGTGAAAATTTTGTAATCAAATTCAAAAGAAAGCTATTCTCCTTCCCAGCCCATTTGGCGAGCTCGGCGTTCCCACCTCGAGGTCACCTTTCTCTCCTTGATGAGCAATGCTTCAGCACGCTCTCTGGCCCCCTCGCAAGTTTCTGTCGCGGCATTGCATTTCTCTGCCTCTTTTTGGTACTCAGTAGCTATCCTTTTCGCTTCAGCAAATGTGACATTCATATGCCGGTGGTGCTCCTCGGAAACGGACTCTTGTAGCTTCAATTCTTCTGTCAGAAGGTCCACAAATTGCTTCTCCATTTCCTGCTTGAGATCTGGGTCATTACTTCCACAATCTGCATCAGCACAATCAGGATGACGCCATGTATTTTGTGTACATGATTTAAAAGATGATTTGAGAAAAGAGAACGCTAAAAATCAAGCAGTTGACAGCGAAAAACTTCTCCTTAAACCTATAAATTCACCATGATTGCTCAAGACAAATACACACAAATAGATACATAACGGTGAATTTGATGAATAGTTTGATTCAGTTAGTTATTCAACAAATCATAGTAAAATGCAATCTAACCTGTGATTGAGAGATTGGCTAAACCTGCAAAACAACAATAAGAACCAAAATAACAAGTTAGTACGTTATTCAGAACGAATTCACATTTTTACAAACATGATGAACTGTTAACTAAATAACATAGATCCATATATCAATCGCAAACACGACAAGTAAAGCGGTAAAAAAGTTTCAAGTTTTGCACACAGTCTAAAAGGCTAATAAATAAATTAGTTGAGACAGAAATTGCTTAGGCAAAGAAAACATCATCATGAACATATGACTCAACATCTTGTCACATAGAGAGTTGCATGAAAAAGCAATACGAAACTAGAAATTTCATAAAATGGAGATTATTTTGTTTGCTTCCTTATCAGAGGAGGGCCCTAAAGGAGCGGGGCTTATTGTTGAAAAAGGCAAAAAAGATCATTTGATTTTGCTTCTTGCTCTTCCAATTCAAGAAGGAAACCGCCTATCTCTTCTAGATCCCATGAAGATAAGATAGTTTCAAACTGACCATTCTTTGGTTAATCTATCCCTAATGTTATCCTATTACCAAAGGGGTAAAACCTAAATAGCTCTGGATGTCTGCCCATGAATGTTATATCGTTACATTGCCTTTACAACCGTGTGCGTAGTCATATACTCATATCCAGGACGACTACATAAGCCCCACCATAACTTCTTGGTTATAGATCACACAAAATTTCAGCTATTTCCATTTCAAACCTGAATTAAGAACTTGTTCTACACGAACAGATTACTCAGCAAGTATGAATAATAGAAAGTATGATCTTAAATCTTAATATAAATAACAGAAATGTTTCACAAACATTTTAAGCAGGAAATACAGGAAACACAAAATGAGGATCTCTCAAATTCAGAGTAAACTGTGCCAAACTCATATATAACACCAAAAAAAAATAAAAAATAAAAAAAAAATCCTTGCAAATTTAAGCCCCACCCGAGACTCAATAGAAGAATAAATGGAAACAAAGTAATTTCAATATAACATCTTATATGAATCAGAAGAGAATGTGACACCAGAACCTGAAATCCTGAAACGAGGATTTCACTTACTAAAATCCCAGGCTCAAACAAAATACCCAGAAACAAAAAGAAGTTCATAAGCTAAAATAAACAATACCCAGAGACGAATTCATCAAATCGGCAAATGGGTATTCTCGATTTGATTAAATTCAGCTCAAAATCAAACGGAATTAGAAACATTCAGCAAAAATCCAAATTGGGTTTCACTCATTTACAAAAATAACATAAAAAATATAATATAAACATGATATTCAAAATATTTCAAAACAAATCAGACTCGAAACGAAAACGAACTCACCAGGAGCAATCTTGAGGAGGGACAAAGGAGGAGGGCAATCGCAGATACAAGGAGGGCAAGAGTTCTTGGAACCCCTAAGAGTTATGGTCTTCTTGAACCTCCAATAAAGAGCTGGTCCGCAAACGGCGAGCGCCGACACGACGGCGAAGATTACCAGACAACACCTCAAGCAAGTCCCAGATCGCCTCGACATCCCTCTCTCTCCTCTTTCTCTCTCTTGGGTCGGTGTGTTACTCGTTTTGGTGGCTTTGTGTTCCTGAGAGTGGAGTTAGATCCAGAAATTAATCAGTATGTGTGTGAAACGTGGATTTTGGTCTGAATCTACCCAACTTGTAATTTAAATATTTAACTGTGGGTTTGTGGAAGAGGTAAGTGTCTTTCAATTTACGAGCTGTCTGTATCATTAATCATCATCATATATACGAGCCTGCAGGAGTATTGTATGGCTCGAAAGCACTTGTTCCCATTTCTATTTTCTAACTTATGCTTTTGTATTTCTACCCAAAAAAAAAAAAAAAAAAGCTTTTGTATTATTATTATTACTTAAAAAGTTGTCAATGTTAAAAGGAGAGAAAAAGGCAAAAAGGCATAATGTAATATATAATTTTAAACTAATAACATTTGAAATTATTGTTATTAAATAGTATAGATTAATTAAATAGGAAGACAAAAAATCAAAAATACCCCCGAATTTGTCTCTATCCTCTGGGGTCTCTCTCCTCACCGTCATCGTCATCACCGGTGCCGGCGAACTTCGTGATCAGACTTGCGCGCGTAGCTGGCGAGATCCTTGTCGTCGCCAGATCTCGCCTTCGCCGGCCGTCGCGACTCCAGGATGAAGGCAATTGCAACTCCACGATCGGTGAACTTGCAAAATCCCTCACCGGCTAGCGCGATCTCCGTTGGAGAAGCAGCACCATCGACGACGAACCAATGCGACCTACTTCCGAAATCACCCCCCGGGTGCTTCCGGCGAGGCGAGACTCCATCGGGAATGGCGAGGCCCCTCGGCGTCGCGACGATGGGATCGCGACCGTGATCAATCCCCGTGATCTCAAAATCGCGAACCGTCCCCATGAGATCTAGTCGGCGGCGGCAAGAGATCCCAGCCATCCTCGCGGTTGCTGTTTCTGACTTGCCGAACGAAATCATCGTCTTCTCCGGGGACGGCCAGCTTTGTGGACGCTAGGGATTAGAAATTTGGGGTAGTTTCAGGATTATTGATAATTTAGGGCTGGTTTTGAAAAAGAGGAAAAAATTTAAAGATTTAATGATAAAAAGTTGTAAATAATAAAATTAAAAATAATAGTGTAAATAATAATATTTACTAAAATCCCTTCAAATGATATTTAGTAAAATATTAATATTTACCAAAATAATAAAACAATATTAAACAATTAAATCTATTTACCTGTAAATAGTGATATTAACCAGTAAATATTGATATTTATCCAAAGAATAGGAAGAAATTAAAAATAGTATTGTCATAAAAAGTAATAAATAATAATATTTATCAATAAAAATTGATATTTATATGATTTAAAATAGAGAAAAAAAATTAAAAATTATTACCCTAAAAAGCAGTATATATATTGTTTAGTTACCAATAAATTTGATATTTACTTGATATATCCAATATTTACTCGATAAATTTATTAGTTGATTTATTTATAATTCTAGTTATTTTAATGTAAATCAGATATTTACACATCAATTTTTAAAGAGGTTTGTACAATGTTTTTAAAATTTTAGTATATCTAATAAATCTACTATTTGTATAGTAAATCCAATTATTTTTAAGTAAATATAAATATTTACACAACATAAATAAATTTATTTACTAAGCAATACATATATTTACTAAGTAAAATTATCGAATAAATCTAATATTTATTGTTAAGATTTAGAAGATAACTCTCGTATTTATCTATAAATCTTTAGACTAACTTGTAAATATCAATATTTACTATGTATGTTTATTAGTAAATTTAGTATTTATCTATAAATCCAATCTCTCATATTTACTTGTAAATCTTTAGACTATCTCGTAAATAACAATATTTACTAGGTATAATTTATTAGTAAATTCAGTATTAGCTAGTAAATCCAATATCTACTTTTATTTTTAACATGATAAAAACCAATATTTATTACGAAATACAATTATTTAAGTAAAATTATCGAATAAATCTAATATTTATTGGGTAAGATTTAGAAAATAACTATCATATTTACGTGTAAATCTTTAGACTGTCTCGTAAATATCAATATTTACTAGGTATGATCTATTGTTAAATTCAACATTTACTAGTAAATTCTTTATTTACTAGTAAATCCAATATCTACAATTATTTCACAATTTAATAAAACCAACATCTTTAGCTCAATCAAAAACCATAACTTTTTGATATTTACAAAATCACTTATGCAAATATTGATTATTACAAATTAGCCCAATTTCCAAATCAAAGCCCAAAATAAGCAAAACTTAGCCTAAATTCCAAATCAGCCCCAAAATCCGCCACACTGGAGCAACATCGATGGGATGAAACCGCCACACTCGGGAAAGTGTCCTTGAAAAAAAACAAAGACACACAACCACCTCTCACAACCAAAAAACCAAATAATAAAGCTGACGCTTGATCTCAAACTCGTTGGCGACTGATCGGAGATTTGAATCACATGCATGAGATGGCGACTTGGAGTTGCGAAGGAATCGGTCATCACAGGTTGCAGCAGAAGTTGTCACTGGAGAAGCCGAGTTCGGGGAAGCAGTTGCCGCCACTACTATGACATCAGATCTCGTGATCGGCGTCGAATTTGTACAAGATCACGATGATCTTAGTAGAAAGAGATCTACGCTGCCGTCGCCATCAAGATCTGGTTCCTCTGCATCGCCGACATGATCTGGTCTGGCCGTCGTCTTAACGTCCACCGGCGCTTGATAACTCTATAAAATAGAGTTATTTTACCACTTTTGTGCATATAAAATTGACTATGTTCTTGAGCATTTTAATAAATTTTAGCTTAAGTTAGTTTAATTTTGCACAATTTTAATTTAAATTAGTTTATTTTGATTTTGTGTAATTTGTTTTAATTTTGTTTCATTAGTTTAATATTAAATTTAATATATTGTTATTACTTTACCCCTCTAAACAATTAATTTTCTAATTTGTTTAGGTTAATTAGGTAAAAATGGACAAAAATGAAATTTTGGACTCAAATGAGGGAAAAAGGTTCATCAAATAGCCTAGAAAAGGATTTAAATTCGAATTATATTCTCCAGCAACCAGAGATCGCCACGTGTCTCACTAAGTAGCCCTTGAAATCCACTGTTGCGCGTTTCATCGTGCTGGCGTGAGCTTGCCTCCTGTGCCCAGCAGGAAGCCACCACATGTCCAGTGGGCTCAACACAACGAATTGTCTTGCGCCACCTTTTAGCTGCAATGCAAAAGAAAAATAATAATAAAACAAAAGTGGGCCCACGTTGCAGCAAAAAAAAAAAAAAAAAAAAAAAAAGAAAGAAAGAAGGAAATGGGAAGCGTCGGCTGGCGTTGGAGGCAGAGCGCGAGGTTTGGCCAAGAACAAAGGCCAAACCCAGAAGAAAGAAGAGAGAAAATGGAGAAGAAAAATAGAAAAAAGCCAAAAAATAGTAGTGTAGGATTTTTAGATTAGGAAATAGTTTTAATATTTAGTTTTAGACTTTATTTTTAACAAATTTCAAGGGAGATGGCATTTGAAGAATAAAAGGAAGAGATGAGAAATTGATGAAAAACTTGTGAAAACAATAATTGGGGTGAGGTTTGAACTCTTAATTTGTTTAATTTTGTGTTTAATTTCATTTATAGGTTTTGTGTAGTTTGTTTGTTCTTGAGTTTGGTGTAACTCTACGTGAACTATGTTTTAATGATTTAATTAATTGTTAATAAAGTCTTTATCAAATTTATTTATGTTTTTCTATGCTTAATGCTTCTAATTTGTTGGGATATGAATTAGTTGATTTGATTTATAAATTTTAATGTTTGGGAGAGATTAATTTATTTATCAGTTAGAAAAATATAATTTTTGTTGTTATTGAGTTCAGGAGGCTGATGACACTTTGATAATCATATAAGGGTGTGCTTAATGAATGTATAGGTAAACAAATTAGATAGAGACATCAATTTAGATACTTCTGTATATTATCTCATTTGACACTCATGAGAGGTAATGAGGTTATATTAGAGCCATTGATTAATGAATTTGATAAAGTTTATTAATAATTGATAAATCGGATAAGCATAGGAATATTAGAGTGAAATCAATTCCCTAGAACCTTGTTTGTGTCTTTTTATTTACTCGGTTTTGTTTGGTAATTTTAGTTTACTTTATTTATTTTCATTTGTATTTTTATTATTTTTAAATTGGTTGTTCAAATAATCCTACCGTTAATAAATTTCGGTAATTAACTTAAAATTATACACAATCCTCGTGAGATTAACAACCTTACTCGTGCAACTCGTACACTTGCAAGATTATATACAACAGCGCTGCACCATGGGTGACGGCAGAGAGCCACAAAGATCTGGTTTCCTGCCTTCGTCACCATCACTGGCACCATCTGGTCTCGCCACCATCGTTGTGACGTCCACCAACGCTGCACCATGGGTGACGAGAGAGAGATCTCTGCAAGTCTGGGAGAGAGATAGGAAAGAGGGAAAAATTTGGAAAAGTCAACATTTATTTGAAAGAGAAAAACAAAAATATGTTATAATGTATCACATTTTAAAAACCTGTTATAAATTTATATGGTACTCATAAGATATGTTATATGTTATAAATTCTTTGTTAAAAGTTTATAATAATTTATAAATTAGACTGTTGCAAAATCAATTTAAGGATTCAAATAAATTTTTATGGGTTGTGGAAAAAAAATTATTAGGATAGAAATATTTTTTAAAAAAATAAAAGAGAGAAAATTCTTCGATAAGACATCGAAAAAGAATCTGTTGATATAGTTTTTTAACTGTTGTTCTTTATGAATGTAAATTTTTAAACGTTGAATCTTTACTGTTATGTTATATGGTTATTCTTTTTAATTGAATTTGACATGATTCTAATATAATGCAACCATTTTGAACTCTTTTTTATTTATTAGTTGTATGCATTTGTTGAATAGACAAACAAAATAAAGACAAAAAAATCATGTAGCGTTGATTATGTCATCACGTAAGCATCCACGTGGTGTTGAAGTGACTGTCACGTGATAATAATTTGATATAAGATTAAAAGAACTATTGGTTCTATTAAATATAGGTAAGAGATTGAGTATTTATCATATTCTATCAAAGCTGTTTTTTATTTTTATTTTTTACATTATTTTTTCACAAGAAAAAAAAAATATATATATATATATATACCGATATACAATTAAGTGAATTTTTTGTAGGAAAAAGTACTAACATAAATATTACTATCTTTTGTTAAAAATATCACATTTTACCTTTTAACTTCTATTTTCAGAAATATCATTGTTGTACCGAATATTTTTAATTTATCATAAAAACCTTTCAAGCCGCCTCATACATTGCTAGACTTCTAGCCTTGTGTTTTTTCTAAGAACTTAAGAAGCCAGCTCTAAGTAGTTGATCTTTGGTGTATTTGCCTAATTTCTATTTAGTACAACTGAACAACAATCTATATATAAGTATATCATTTATAATAATTTTGTTGTTAAATATATCTATATATATTTATATCGTAAACTATCAGATATGGTGAATATCACTTAGATGTGAATTTATAGACCTCATTGTAGTGTTGATGTTACAGGGCAATGAAACAAAAATATATATAAATATATATATATATATATATATATTTGTAGGGACCCTGTCCTCTATGTAGTTTTCCATCTAGGGCAATCTATCAACATCTTTCCCATAGCCATGGGGCTATCTCTTGATCTCCTAGCTAAGAGCAAAATCTGAGAAATATGTTTCTATCCTATGGAGTTTCCACGCCTTATGATGAGAGGGGAGTGACGACTACTGAATTTTTTACATCACAATGTCATATTCTAAAAATTGGTTAGCCTCATAATTTATACGAATGAGCTTGAGGGAAGTCTGGGATTTCAATAAGCTAACGTGATGAGAGCACTCCCTCCTCGACGGCTAATAAAGGAAGAATGTTCCAACTCCAAAGGGGAGGGAATTTTAGTTGGAAAGAAGATATTTAAAGACAAAAAAAAAAAAAAAAAAAAAAGGCCGTAATATATGAAGCAGCTGGGATGGTGGAGGGGGAGTTTTTCTTGTTTCGAAGTATAGATGCCACTAGAAGAATTATCATTGTTTTTTGTGTGTATTTTTATTTTATTTTATTTTATTTTGTTTGCTTCACATCTGTAATCACGGCGGTTTTTATCCTGGCTCATTTTTGTTTAGTATTTGATTTTGTTTTCTATCAATTAGATTTATTTTTTGGCAGTTTTTTGTGTGGCCTTGATACTACAAGGTTCTCGATAACGGTCAAATTGGATTTTACCACTGATCGTAGAAGATTAGTTAAAGAATTATGTGTTTGATAGATTTTTGGTTTACCTCTTTGCTTGTCCGTTTGTTAAGCCCGTTACACATTATTTTCGTTTTAGCCTTTCATTTTAGCTTACGAGCGTAACCATATATTTATCGATACCATGTTTCCTATAGTAGAAGGTTGTTAGGATGTGAATTGATGCTGCGTGTATAGTTTTTTCATGAAATCAAATAGGGAACATCTTTAGTAGAGTGCACTTCTAGCGCCCTATCGATTATGTGTATTGTTGGCCACTTAGATTGATTATGGCTTGCATAGAAAATTTTGTGGAGTTCACCACATGCTCTTGAAGTCTATAAGATTGAAAATGTCGTCTGTTTCTTTTACTCGGGAAATGTGAAGAAGGGTAAATCAATAAATAATGGGGTATTTGGTGTGTAAGTTTGAGATGAAATATTTTAGTTTCAATTGTAAATTTTTTTGAATTTTCAGAAAAGATAAAAAACTTTTTGGAAAAAAGACAAAAACTGAGTTGAAATATTTTAGTTTGAGTGAAAGTGCCAAACAAGCCTTAATATAGTGTTTTGGGGAAGTTCGAGGATTTCTCCTCAAACTTCCACAGTCATACATATCACATATCTTTGATCTATCTTTTCTCTATGGATTGGATTGGATTGGTCTCGATGCTCTAAAGATTTCCGAATGCTTGTTTCTCTTGGTAAATCTGCTCATTTGTGGACTTCATCTTTGATAGCATATGGTTTGAACCTTCAATCTATTTCTACTTGCCTCATTCTTGATCTTTTTACCGAATACCTATTGTCATTCCAGCTTGCTCTTTCTCCCAATCTTTCTTCCCATGGTTTCCTACGTGGTGGCAATTGCTCTAACACATTGATTTGGCCTCCCCTAGATTGTTATGTGTCTTGCCTCAAGGTTCCGACCTACTACATTTTGTTTTGCGCATATTATGCTACCTTTAGCTTCAAAGACTGCATTTGTCATACATTTTCGTGGATTCTGGTTTAGTTCGTTTACCTGATTTAGTTCCTTTGTTAACGTGTCTAGGAATGCCTTCAGATTTTCGGTTTTCTCCATCTTCACATTCATCAAGTTGGCCATTGTATTTTTTTTCCCCTTTCTGACGAACTTATTAGTCAGATCTTTGAAGCTTGAGTTTCATCCTGGTTCGAGCTTATTGAACTAAGTTGCTACGGTTCCAAAGAGCATCCGATGAAAGACTTTATAGAGCAGGTTTATTTGTTGTCTCGATCATCATCACTTGTCTGTATAGATGAAGGCGGTGGATCTGACCTTCCGTAGAAATTTTTCATTTTCAACATGGTGAACTTCTCTTACTTTGGTTATTTCTCGTCTTTGAAAGTTTCAGTCTAAATCATTTCTTCTTAGTTTATCGTTTGTTTCTCTTATTTTCTTCTCTATTATTTTTCTAGGTTCTTCTTTTTCTTTTTTTTGAATTTAGTTCATCTTTCTCATCTTTCTGGCCTTGTTCTTTTTCTCTTTCTTCTTTCCTCAACTCACCGGTTTCCATAATGGCCCCTTCTAGTTGTTCTTCCATGACAATTTGGCGTTTTTTCAGCTTTTGGTAGGCTTTGTTGCTATCTATGCATCAAAGTCTATATCACCTGCATAAAATCGGTTGGCTGAATCTCTCAATCCTTTTTCACTAGGCTTTATTTACTCCGATTGTTGCACTTCATCAAGATTCCTCACAATTCTCTTATCCTTTGTTTGGTAGAGTGGAAAAGGGAGAGGAAGAAAATTAGAAGAGGGAATTTGGAGAGGAAAATGAAATATTAGTTGTTTGGTAGAGAGGAAATTGGAAAATAAGGGAAATAGAAAATCCATGGGCATCCACCACTTTTTAATCCTTCCAACTATGGGAAGAAAAGTGGATGGAAAATTTTTGACAAAGTAAATATGAGTAAAATACGTATTTTGACTTTCGTCTAACTTCATCTTCTGATTTATATGAGGTTATAATTGTAAAAATGTGTTTGATTAGACATTTTCTTATTTTGTTTTCTTTCTCTTCTATCAAAATGGAAAACCTTCCTCATTTCCATTACCTTAGCGATTGGATTCGTCAAGCTTTTCTATCTTAACCATAGATGGCACTATTTGTTTAGACAATTTCCTGTACAAATCACAATCAGTGAATACAAATCTTTGTTCTTAATACTGATGATCTCTGCACCTTTATTATGGAACGAATAAGGTTCCTCTAGGGAAAACTCTCTGATTGCTCAACTCAGTGTTTGTTTGAGTAAAGTCTTGGAAATTAAAATGACAGAGCTTCGTTAGAGAAATCTAGAAAAGCGTACCTTTCTCCAACTCATTTGCCTCTATTTATAGACAAGCAAGTGTATAGGAGATGATCTTTTAGTCTTAATCCTAATACAGTTCATAATTATATCATTTTGTGCTATGATTTTAATGTGATCATATTTAAAAAAGAGTAATTAGCCTAAATGATCCTCGAACTCTTTACAAGATAACGGCTTGATCCCTATTATGTTTTTTATTTTTTTGGACCGAGAAGACACTGAACTCTTAAAATTTTGGCCATTATCATCCTTTCTGTTCAAAACCGTTAAATTTTTAACAGAATGAGTCACGTGCAATGCATGTGATCTAATTTATGAGAGTATTTTAGTAATCTAACAATAAGTAATTTAATAAAAAAATTAAAAAAAAAAAAAACTAAAATTCATCTCCTATCTCTCTCTCTCTCCACCCCGAGGATCTAGATCGAGACGCGGGGCTCGGGAAGGGGACGTGCTCGGTGGCGCGGCTCTCTCTCTCCCCTCCCCCTCCAGCAACTCCCTCTCTCTCTCCCCTCCCTCCGGTGGCTCCCTCCCTCTCTCTTTGCTTATTTGGGTTTTTGTTTGGCTTCCCATAAATAATTTTATGGCTTTAGTGTTTTGTAGTTTGAGGGAAAAAAAAAAAAAGAAAAGAAAAGAAAAAAAAGAAAGAACTAATTTTCGGCTTTGGTGTTTTGTGGTTTGAGGGGGAAAAAAAGAAGAAAGAAAAACTGACGGAGAAGGTAAATGAGTAAGAAAATAGAAAATTAAGGGATATTTCGGTTTTTTTACTACAAAAATTATGACTTGAGTATGATTCCGTTAGAAATTAATGGTTTGGATGGAAATAACTATAATGGCTAACATTTTAAGAGTTCAGGGTCTTCTCGGTTAAAAAATAAATAAAATATGAACCAAACCATCACCTTTTAAAGAGTTCAAAGACTATTTGGATCAATTACTCTTAAAAAAATATATATCTCAACAATAAAATTTTATTTTACCACGAAAATGACACGCTTTGCCTTATTAGAACATATAGAACTCTCTAAAGTAAAGAGTGCACTTCAACTGGGAGGAATTTAAATCGGCGGTGAAAAATGGAGATCAAATTTTTTAAACCCATTTACCTTTCATTTCTCTTCAATTTTTTATTATGACGTTGGCTTTAGGTGGATTACCAATGGTATCGTTAGATGGTGCATCTCGACCTATTCCAATTCTTCCTCAAGCACTCAATTTTTTTCCTATTTTTTATTTTCATAAGAACTGGAAGATGAACCACCGCACCCAAGAGTATTGGATTGGACCATAAAGACCTTGACTAAAACTCCCAGTACTAAACAATATGGTTTGAACAAAATAAGAAAAAGGAATTAGCAAAAATTATATTTTACAAGTACTTTTAAAAGAATATAACAGGTTTTTGAAAAGGTGATAAATTATAATATATATTTTATGATAAATCTTCGGAATGAGTTTAGAGAGAGATGGAGAAGGAAAGAAGAGGGGTTTTTTTTTTTTTTTTTTTTTGATATTTTATGATCATAAATTTGATTATGCTATTTATTATTATGTTTAAATTTTTATATCACAATTTAACTATTTTAAAAAACGTTATTTTGCCCTTTCTACCTTAAGAGCATTTGGATATCTACTTATGGCATTAAGGCGTTAATGCTTGTGTATTAAGTAGTCAATCATATATTGTTAACTTTAGCAGTGAGATTAGAGCCATGGACCACTCCATCTTAAAAACAAACACCATAAAATAAATTATGCTCAAATACAAACCCTTTTAATTACTAGATACAATTTTCAACAAACGATGTCTATAGATTTCTCAATTCCCAGCAAACAACATCAACGGTTAAGAAACATGATCAAGTGCAATTTCCAGCGTTTCATCCTTTTGGTAAACCAATTTATGGCCAAAAACAACTAAGGAGAAAGTTAAAAAGGAGGAAAAGGAGGGGGAAAAAATAGTGATAGATGTTTTGTAATTATATCATGGCGTTTCCATGTCATCATTGTGTTTTAGTTATTATAGACCATATAATGAAGCCCATAAATTATGGAACTCTTCTCTAAATTTAACCTTTGCCTTTTCAAATAATTGACGTTCTTTTGTTCATTGTTACTTTTAAAGCCACTAGTTGGGTAGGTTCTTTTTCTTGTGCAAGAAAATATACGAAAATCTAGTTTTCCCATGTAGTTTAATTTGTTTGTCATGGATTGAAAATTTAAAGCTACATACACTGGACAAATAGCAAAGTTTGCCAACCAGTCAAACATAGAGTACTTGGATACGTTTTGTCATGAAATAGCTGAAAAAAAATAAAAAAGGATAATTTGCTCATTTAGTCTCTAAACTTTTAACCTTATACAACGTTGGTCCCTGAACTTTTTTTCGTAACTGGAATGCCCCTAAACTTTTAAATGTTATTTTAATAGTTCATTTCGTTAATTTTTGAATGGAAGCTGTTAGTAAATTGATCAAAAAGTGATACTAACTACGGATTCTATCCAAAAATTAACAGAAATGACTACTGTAGGAACGTTTTTCATAGTTTATACTCATTCCAGCTATATAAAAAGAACAAAAAATGTCCCTAAACTATTAAAATGTTGCTAGAATAGTCATTTATATTAATTTTTAAAGCGAATCCGTTAGTAATTTAGTCAAAAAGTGATACTAACTAACGTATTCTGTCCGAAAATTAACGTAAAAGACTATTGTAATAACATTTTAATAATTTATGAGTATTTCAGCTAAAAAAAAGTTTAAAGGCCAACATAGTAATTTATTAAAAAAAAAAATTATACAAAATACGAACGATGAAATATATGTGAAGCAAAAGATATTCGCTTTTGGAATAGAAAACGCAAAATGAGCGATTAATGGTGGCTGCACAAGAGGAAGTAGGTTTGTATCTTTAACCTAAAAAGAAAACAAAATTTTGTTGAATTAAATTAATTGAGTAGAAATCATAGAAATTGAAATGATAAAAAAATAATAATAATAATTAGAAGAACAATATGCAGTGTTTAGGAGATCAAATGTTATGTCATTTTATTCTCTTTCATGTTTAGTTTCTAAAAATAATTTTTCAACTCCTCTAAGGATAACTAAGAAGTGAATCTTTGAAAATAGGAATTTTCAAATTTCAGCATGGACATGGACAAAACGTACTACCAGTATTGTTTGAACTATGTGGTAACATATAAAAGGTTATCCTCCTAGCCTCCTAGTACGAAATAGGATTCTTAGATTCGTAATTAAATTTTCCTTATAATTATTTGTTATATATCCTTCTAGAATTAAAAAATTGGAAAAAAATATTGTTCAAAAAATTTATTTCTTCAAATTCATTGTCATAAATATAGCAGAGTTATAGCAAAAAAAAAAACAAAATAACAAAATAACAAAAAAACAAAAAAAAAAAAAAAAAGTAAAGGACAAATATTTAGAAGAAACCCGAGAAAGTAAGGAGTACTTCTCTACTGTACTCTCCTAGGATAAGCTTGCAATTTTTTTATTTTTTTTTATTGGGACAAGTATATTTGAATATGAAAGATAAAACCTATTAGAAGACCACCCCCCCCAAAAAAAAAAAAAAAAAGTGTAAGAAAGCCTAACAGAATCTCGAAATTCAATATGTAAAGAAAAAAAAAAATATCGTTATAGCCAAAAATAAAAAAAGGGAAATATTTAGAAGAAAACCGAGAAAGTAAGGACTACTACTAGAAGAAGCTTGCATTTTTTACTTAATGTTATTGGAAGACGTATATTTAAATGTGAAACAACATAAACCTATTAGAACTAATATTAAAAAAAAAAAAAAGCCTAATCAACAGAAATATAACAAAGCTAGTATTATATACACATCCTCTCTCAGCCATAAGATGTTCAAACATATTGTAGAAAGTGATTTGTTAGCTAGGGTTTAGTAAGATGGAGTATTCACCGCCTTCATCGTGTCACAAAGTTTAAATTCTTGGAAAAAAAATTTATGCTACAATTTACTTAGCTCGTCATAGAAATAATTGATTGCTTTGCAATTAAAGAGCAAGACTAGAAAATTTGTCTTCCCTCATCAAAGAAAATAGAATCCTCCAGTGTTTTTTTGCAACTGCCCGGAAATCATCCACTGCTATGGCGGCAGTTAACCGTCGAAGACGGCAGCATATTCTATCATCTGCTTCTCGTATACGCGCCGTCCGAAACCCTATTAGATTGATACTTAGATCCGGCGGGAATATATATCGGATGAAATGGATGTCCGAATCTACACAAGAATGATATTGAAGGGTAGTAGTCGTATCCATGCAAAGGTAGTTGGCTCGGATGTTGTTGCAACATCCATAGCCAGCTCAACCCTTAGGCTATGTTTGGTAGGCGGGATGAAGAGAGTTGGAGGGATAAATAATTTGAAGGATTGAGAGAATTGTATAAATCGTTTATGTTGTTTGCTAAGTGAGGAAGAGTTGAAAGGATTGATGATAATTATTTGTCTAATTACTAAATTGTCCATTTTATAAAGTTAGTTAATAGTTTTTTTAAGGTTAAAATGGTCTTTTTAAAATAAAATGGGAGAGAGAGCTTGCATCCTTCAATTGATGGAATGATGCAATATGGTAGGCCCGGAGGTATAGAGTCTCCCTCCACATCTCCTATCCCTTCACTCTTATTTCTAACCAAATAATAGATTGGTACTTTCCCTCCACTTCTCTCCTCCCCCCATTTCTCCCTCCAACGTCTAAACATACCTTTAGGGTACTTAGGCAATTGCCTAAGGCCCCGATCTAAATAAAGACCCCAAATTAATCTCATCTTTATATGTATCATATTGATGTTTTACGTAAATTTAAAAGAAAAAAAAAATTAATAGATAAAGATTTTGAAAAATTAAGAAGTAGAATGGATACTTAAAAGTTGAAATATGGTAACCTAATATAGAAAGTGTCATATTATGTTCTGTATTAAAATGTACTATGGCCTCCGAATATGATTAGAGATCCTATAATCACTTTTTTCCATTATACATTCCAGGCTTTAATTTGAACTTTAGATAGCAAATCTTTTTTTTTTTTTTTTTTGCTGCAAACAGCTACTTTTTGACATTACTCAAGAAACATTTTTGGTGCTATAATTTTCGAATGCAGTAAGCATTCTATAACAGTTTTTTTTTTTTTTTAATTGTTTAGGTTTAAATGAATTTTTACATATTACATGCTCAGTTAATACATTTTTAAAAAAGCCCTTTCAAGAATTTTTACTTAAGGCCCCAAAATTGCTAGAGCCGGTCCTGGCATCAACTAACATGAAATTCATACATAACTCTCCAATTACACTTCCCACTCATAGACTTACAATTTGTTCCATCTAAAAATACTAATACAATTTCAATCATTCACATTTAAATTTAATACTAATGCAATTTTAAGAACTCATTTTCTCTATTATTGTGTTTCACATTCCGTTTGACTTATAAATACAACCCCATATAAGCTTGACTAATATAAAACTTTATAAAAATCTCTCCAGCCACGCTTTCCCACTCCCAGACTAGTAATTTATCTTGTCCATAAATACTAAATACTATTTCAATCACTCACATTAATTATATTTCACATTCGTTTTCACATAAATTTACAGTTCTACCATTATAACGCCATATCAACATGCAAATATATTTAAAAATACATTTCTCAAAGTTTTTATTACTATCAAATTTACCTTTCTGCCCTCACTTCGAGTAAACGATATTTAATTCCTCTGACTTTACTACTAAATATTTCAGGCTTTCACTCAGTTCTCTTGTATAAACTCTCTTTCAGCTTACACTTGTCAACCGTCTGATGCAAGTAGGTTTACATGCATACGCTGCAAAACATTCCTTTTGTAAAGAGAGAAAGAGAAGTTTTTCCGTGTGAAAAAAGGAGGACCGTAGATGCTAGTTTTTCTACAGTTAAAATTTAACAGAAAGTTAATGACAATGAATAAACAAACAGTTGAATGGGCCCCTGACAATCATTATTGAAACTCATAAAGCAAAATAATATGAAAATAATCGGAAACAAAAGTAAAAGAAAGAGAGAGAGAATCATCAACACCAAGATGTAGAGAGGTTCGCCAATTGGGCTACGTCCTCTGTGAGTATAATATATTCACTGTGTATGGATATTCTCAAGTACAAAAAATGATTTCTGGGTACGTTTTGGCAGAGTAACAGCCTGTGAATTCAGAGAAAGAGTCGGATCCCTTTCTGAAGGGGGTCCTCCTCTTTTTATAGAGGAATGACCAATAAACTGATGTTGAGCGGTTTTCACTTGTTGTCCTCTGGGGACACCTGTTATGATATGAACTCGGCAGTTATTGAATTATTCCACAGATTATGGGCTTAGCGGTTATTAATGTGCTTCCTTTTGCCAGTTATGAACTGATCAGTTATCATAATGGCATGACACATCATCGTCGACATTGGGTTCGACTGTTATAGAGAGAATAACCATATAAGTTTTGTTGGATATGAACGACGAACGACGGGTAGAAAATAAGGCTTTGTCTTTATGATCTATCATTCGTGGCCGATAAATTCAATGGATGAAAGATCAGTTTTGATCTGTTAGTTCGATGTTCGATGCTTAACTTCGAACGAATCGCATTCATTGGATCCGACCCAATTATACGAGCGATATAAGTTCGTTATTATTGACTTATACAATGAGTTGGGTCCGGCCCAAATACGAAGGCGTTAGAATCAGGAGTTCATCGTTCGTTAGATAAACTGTTAAAGCTAACGTCATTAATGGGAAGACGAAGTCTAACCCCAACAAGGACCACTACTTCGTCTACGCCATGGACTCTTCCACTTCCACTAAAATAGATATCAATAGCAAGAAATCAAGGCGGATCATGGAAAAATTAATAACTTTAATTTTAAACTGAATAATATTATAAAGAGATATTCAAAATATAGTTTTTCATCTAACTTTCTTTTGAAAAAAAAGAAAATGAATGAAAAAGGAAAAATAAGTAATTGGGCCTTTTTCTGTTGGACCTCAACCACTGACAACTAGTTTTCTAACTAAATAACCTAATTGGGTCCAATCTAATTTCAATTTTTTGTAACACTTTATTTTCTAATTATTTCTACCACTCGGGATTTTGTAAAAATAAAATATCTTCCCTAGTTATTTATGTTTGACTCAAGCAATTAATATCTATTTGTTCATTAAATCCATTTGGGATTTAATTTTGATATTTCCTAACATCTTGGGGCCAAACTACAATTTGTATAGTTTACAGGTTATACAATAACTTCTAGTAATTTATTTAATCACCGAAAAAAATATTCTAATCGGTTTAATTAATTTAAGATTATTTCGCTAATCACAAATTAATTATCTTAATATCGTAATTAATTTTTTCGACTATTACATGATCGGATCAACATGGTAATAAGATATATGGACTCGACAGTCAAGATTATATCCTTATTCTATTGGTGTTGATTTGGTCCTTTATCTTAACCCTTCACGTGTCAAGGTTCACACAATCAGTAGATCATGACAATATGAAAACTACACATTACAAAGTGAAAGATCAACTCTCATGTATTTAGAAAAGTGGGATCAACTCCAGTAACTTTAATAGTGGGTTTAATTATATAAATCAGACTCAATATAGTGTATCAAGGAAAAAGATGATTCTTACTCTCTCCAATTGCTTATACTCACTATTGAATTAACTTTCATATACAGTGAAAAGCTCCAAACACAGAAGATAAGCTCACTCTAAATTTTTTTTAAATAAAAATTTAGCGTTATTATTTACTTCTATGCATTAGTTTTGAATTTCTAATTATGATAATTAGTGCATAGCATAAATTTTTATTAACAGTGGTCAGTAGCCCTAAATTTTAGATTCAATTATTATTTTTGTCTTATTAATTCGAATTTCTTTTGATTGTAGATGGGAAAATCTACAAGGTCTATTTTCCCACAATGATAATGACATATACAATAATTATAAGGTGTTAACAATGAAAGAGGCAGACAACTCCAAATGCTTATCCTTCTTCATTAAGTTTGCCAATCTCTTGGACTGTATCGCCATTCCATTTCTTCCTCTCCAAGCATAGGTCTTCTTCAAACCAAGGAAGTAATAATATTATTAATAATAATATTAGTAAATTAGATTAGACAGTCTGTTTTGATATTTTTCGAATGAAATGACAGAATTGTTTTTTTATTTTTTATTTTAAAGAAAGGATAAATTGTTTAGATAATTAAAGTAATAATTTTCTACTCAACTAGAATATGATAAATCACTAATCAGTTATTTGTATTTAGTGATTTAATTCACCTGATTTTTGTAATGGTAAATACGATTCGAGAAACCTATAACATCTGCCCAGATCATTGCCCCGAAATTTATCCTACTAATTTCCCAACTGTCATTTTCAAAAAAGAAAAAGAAAAAGAAAAAAATACGAGGGAAAACATCCTAGAAACTGCCAGAAACGTCCCGCATTCCAATCCTACACGTGTAAGGCCCAGATATCTCCACGTTGTCTTCAAAACGACAAGACAGTTCCCCTCCTTATCCAAAAGGCCACCAAAACAGGCAAAGCAACGTAGAGAAAGGAAAAAGGCAAAAGGAAAAAGGGAAATCCCCTCTCAATCTTCTTCTTTCCCACAACTTGAATTCAAACACAACACAAAAACCCCTCTCTCTCTCTCTAGAAAGTTTTAGTGTGAGAAAACCGAGAATGGCGAAGAAAGAGATGGAAGTGGTGAAGGGTCTGGACATAGAGAGATACATGGGACGGTGGTACGAGATTGCTTCGTTCCCGGCGAGGTTTCAGCCGAAAAATGGAGTCAACACACGGGCGACTTACAAGCTGAACGGGGACGGAACTGTGAATGTGTTGAACGAGACTTGGAGTGACGGCAAAAGGGGTTCCATAGAAGGAACTGCCTACAAGGCTGACCCCAAAAGTGACGAGGCCAAGCTCAAAGTCAGGTTCTATGTCCCTCCATTCTTGCCCATCATCCCTGTTACCGGTGATTACTGGGTTTTGTACATTGATGATGATTACCAGGTCGCTCTCATTGGCCAGCCTTCCAGGAAGTACCTTTGGGTAATGCTATTTTTACATTTTCTGGCCTTATTATTATTTTTTTTTTCTTTTGCTAGAGTTGAAATATAGTTTTTTTTTTTTTTTGGCATATTTTTGCTATATGTATAGCAGTGGGAAATTGGGTTCTGCTATCTTATGACTAATATATAAAAATAATATCTTTGGTGGAATAATTTTATTAAAAAATAAAAGAGAGAGAGAAGAAGAAGATAAAAGATAAAGAGAGAGAGTGAAGTTGGCCTCTGGTTTAGATATGGACTCTTCTTATCACCCTTTCTTTAATTATTATATATACACTAAAAGGTGTAACATTCGTCTCTATGGATAAGACTTTGTCTATTATGGATGTTATGTCATGTTTTGTGATCTCATGGCTAATTACTAAGAGGATAGTATCTTTTGTGGAAAGAATATAGAGTTACTAACTAATATATGTTAAAAATAAAATAAAAAACCTCTAGTTTGGATATGGGTTGTTCTTGTCACTTTTTCTTTTTAAATACTATTTATTTACGGATAGACGTTAAGGGTATGTTTGTTAGGAAGGAGAAACGAGGGAGTGGTTTTTTATTTTATTTTATTTTTATTTTTAGAGATGTTTGATATGTAATCATTTCAACAATTTTTCGGATCAAAATTAGAATGTTTTGAAGAATTCGCAGTCCTTTCCCTAGTTTCTTACTCTTTCTTTTCTCTCCTTCCAAACAATTTACACTCCTATCAAACACATTAAAAGGATTGTAACACAATGCTTCTATATCTAAATATGATTTTAGAAAGTTCTATATAAAAAAAATTAATAAAACAATGATTTTAGAAAGGTGTAACGTTATTATGTGACAGATGAATATTTGATGTTATACCTTTACAAGTCATTTTTAGCGTAGGATTGTATCATTGATGGCTTTTACAAGACTACCCATATGAATTATTGGTAACAAACATATTGGACGAGTATTATGCAAAGCAAAGGCCCTCATAGTCATGTGTAAAAGTTTTGATGTACAAGTGGAGCCAAAACCCTTTTGTAATGTTCTTTGCAATTTGGTTTTAGATATCTTCCTTGTTCAAGACTTGTCAGTCATCGAATTGAGTTTTTAATCGCCTTTTTTGAACTCTTTCTTGGTTGTTGCTTTGTAGATATTGTCCAGGCAGAACCATTTAGATGAAGAAACATACAACCTGCTTGTTCAGAGAGCCATAGACGAGGGCTACGATGTGAGCAAACTCCACAAGACCCAACAGACCGATCCTCCGCCGGAAGGCGATGAAGGCCCCAAGGACACTAAGGGCTTCTGGTGGATCAAATCCATCTTTGGAAAATAGGAATTTATGAAGTAGCATTTTGGGGTTTCAGTGCACAAATTATAAATAAAGACGTTGAATCCTATTATGCAGTGTCTGAATAAATGGATATTATTGACTGTGAATATTAGTCGTTGTATTCAAAGTTTGATGTTCAATAGCGTTACAGGCTTGAAAAGTGTATTATTAGTTCTTTCATGTACTTGTTGTTTTGAAGTTGGCCTGATCTTTTGTTCTTTTGGTATTTTATCATGAATGAATTTTGATTTTCTGTCTTTTGAAATCGACTTTTTACAAGAAGAGAATTGCAAAAGTGGAAAGAAATGGAATCCGAGAAAAAGGATATGGGTCCATTTTGGAACCTTATCTTAAAAGTAGTTTTTTTTTTTTTTTTTTTTTTTGTGTTTTTTTTGTTTTTTGCCCTCACAAATTTATGAATGTTGTTCTCTTAACCCTCAAGAAAATGACATGGGATTTCAGCATTTGACGGTGACTACTAAGCTTGAAAATTTGTGGGGTTACCCTGTACTGTCGTATTTGAACTTTTCGTCCATTTGCTCACACAATGATTAGTCTATAAACGTTCATTAATTTAATGGAGTTAAGCTGTTCCTTATCCGGTTTCAATCCAAATCCAATTCAAATTGTTAAAAATGCAATTTCATTGCAGTTCAGTTTTTAGAACTCAAAATCCCATCAACGTTTTTCGATTCAGATACTGGGCTAAAAGTATACTGTGCAGAGGAAAAGGGGAGAGAAGGGGGAAAAAATTAGAAAGAAAGAGACGAGATAGCCTAGAATCAAAAGAATAACAGAGTCTATATTATATGTTATGCAGATCACAATACTACACACAACAGAAATGAAAACTAAGCTTGTCAACCAATTTCGGATTAACCTTATAATAATAACGGACATTCGGTCAAATATGATCTTCCATCCACAAGAGAAACAAGGGAAATTCCAAAGAGTTCTTTCAAAGCAAACAATCGATAAATGGTATTAACATATCACAATCACTATTTTTGTCATCATCAACTCTGGACGACGTACAAGGGAACGCCATTGCTCGTTTGCTGCTCTCCTCTGAAGCTCACAATATGGAACAACACTGATTGGTCTTTTTCGCCTGCTTGTAGAACATCTGATTCAAAAACAACCATCATCAGATTCTCACTGGCAAAAATGTTGAGGTCTATAGTTTTTATTTAAAATTCATCGACACAAGACCAATGTAAGTGATGCGAGTCTCTAGTGAAAGTGGTAACTGACATAAACAACAATCCTTCCTACCTGATAAGTGATGCCATTGTCCGCTTAGTATTAAAAATGAAAGCTTGAGAGACAGAAAAAATTTTGTTAAAGCAGTGAACCGTGACCGCTTGTTTGTAAAAATGAAAGGACCAGATCCAACCAACCATCATAATGAGTGTGACCACTATTAAATGGAAGTACTAGATTCCGATCAACCACCATGATGCGTGTACGTGCGGACGTGTGTCTCAGGGAGGAAGGGAGGGAGGGAAAGCAAGCTATAATGCTTTATAACCAAAATAACTCAATCCAAATACGACAGTTGAAAAGCTCAAAACCAAGTCTTATGTCAGCGATAGGGACAACTAGACCACATTTAAATCTTCGAACAGCCTTGAACTTCGTAGAAAGCTTCCTACTTCAGGAACCTCCAACAAGCACGATACAGAGATTCCAAATATTTTCAGCCACCACAGCCGCTTTTCATCTCATAATTCATTAACAAATCCTATTCTAATCTAATCCTACAAAGTAAATTAAAGAACGTTTCTAGTTTGTATGACATGCAAGTTTAGTTAAAATGACTGATGAATACTTCAACACTATTACAGTAGTAAACACATTGGGATAGTCGGAAACGGAATGAAGATGAGCTTTTACGCACAACATTTCAGCAATCCAGATATCACTTGTAAGTGTGTGGTATCAAATGTGGGACCATAAACTAGATACCTGTGATGCTGCACTAAGATCTGAACTCTTCTCAACCAAGCTGTCCAATTTCTCACCTCGTGCAAGCACGCTGTCAATAGTCTTATGCTGTAACAAATAACAAAACACATATGAGCCAGCGGATATATAGAGGACTATAATATATTGCAAAACTTTTCACTAATGAATAGATATCGTGATGAAAATTTACCAGAAAATGAATATGTTTCAACTTTCAATTTGAAAATTGACTGACCAAAAATAAAGAATGTTCAAGAAGCACATGGATTTACAAAATCCAACATTAAAAAGGCTATAGATTTTGGAAATACAGTAGCAGAGAAGTACATTCGCAATTATTTAAGTATTATGCCGAATTGCACATATACTCACAAGGATAATCTTTGTTTCATCCAACTCCCTCTGTATTCTCATCAACTTATCAGCCTCTGCAGGATCCTGAAATTAAACGAGAGAGAAAATAAAAATGGACTTAGTCATGACTCGCGGAGAAAAGAGAGAGAGAGAGAGAGCCAACTTTTATTTAAATATCAGAATATGTTCAATTGAAACTGAAGGTAATAAAAAGAGGAGTTCTAGCTCCAGATAATGATAAGAGTAAGATAAAGACGTACCTGGAATCGTTGTAGAGCCTCAATCAAGTAAGGCCATGGCTGAGTGCCATCTGCTTGCACAGACCTCCATGAATCACCAAAATTTTTCTGATACTCATCTAGCACCTGTGAACAATTTCCATTCAGCAGACTCATATTTAAAAATAAATATTTAAATTAAACAGATAATACAGAAGCACAACCAAGTATATGGCAAGAACACACCCTCGACTCATGCACCCAGAACTAAAAATGAAGGGCATGCTTACTTCAGATGGATGGGAGAAAGAAGGAGCGTTTCCCTTTCCCACGTATTCCTGAGCTCACTTGGAAAAACTGAGCTCACTTGGAAAGTTGGGATTCGGGAATTGTAATATAATAAGGGCTACATGATGCAGGTATTCAGAAAAGGTAATGTCAACCCTTACTCCCCTTTTGGTATTTATTCCCGGTTAATCGGAATAGAGGCCAAATTTACTTATGAGCGGCACTATGCTTCACGAATTCATTTCGTGATTCGCATCACCAAAACATAATATAGGACACGTCAACAAAAGAACCATACATATAAACAATAAAATTACCAAAATGTCCAACCTTTCCCTTATTTTCATTTGGCTTCTTTTCTCTCTCCCACGCCTTGAAGGAGTCTTCCATCTTCCTTGAATCCTTTCATTTTTTCTGCTACAACTCCAAGGTCCTAATTTCCTTCCTACTACAACAACAGGAGGTTGCCGTACCAGTTGAAAAATGCAAGTTGGAAATTTTTTTTTTTTTTTTCTTTTTAACTTTTTCAAAGAACACAGATTAAGAGTTTAGGATTTATTGCAAATGCCAAATAGACTTTGCAATTGTTGTTTACACCATACCCACCACCGTCGAATCTAAGGGCCCGTTTGCGGCACTAGTTGCAAATGGCAAAACACCATCTGGAATTCAAAATCCCAACTCTAAATCAAATTTTCTCTCTCTTCCATTTTCAAAAAATTCAAACTTTAAAAGTCCATAACTTTCTCTTCGAAATGAGATGATTTTTTTGTCAAAATACTGGTAACGACGAGACGAACAAGACAATATCCATTTTGCATATTTATTTCCTAAGACATTTCAAATTTTTGTACTATTTTCTATATCACATAACTTTGTCAAAAGATTTCCCTCCAAACACATATTTCCAACCCAACCTTCAAACCACCGTTTCCAGATGTCCCCCAAACGGACCCTAAGTTTTCAATTTCCAGCATATTATTAGCTTTAAAATTGATCTTTATTAATTTGTTTCATCTCTCATCCTTTAAAATACCAATAGTGTTGTATACTAGATTTAGGGGGTTTCAACGTTGTAGGGATTATTTTTTTTTTATTTTTTTGGGTAAAGTTGTTTTTTTGGGGGTTTTTTTTTTTTTTTTTTTTTCAGCGGCATTCTCATCTCAGCTACTAGTCCCCGGGGTTGTCCTCGCCACGTTCTCCATGAACTTGTCAGCGACTCCACTGCCATTGACGCTGGAGATAACGCAACAAATCTTAGCTTTAGCTAAATGATGCTGTTGCAAGGAAGGGAACGCAGGTCTCATGGGGCAATGCCGGGAATGTGATGGTGGTGGCGGCGGTGGTGGTTGGGGAGGTTGGCGAGGCTGGAGAGATAGGTCAGTGAAGCGAGAGAGAATGAAAGCTCAATCTGTGGCTGCCATAGAAGAAGGAAAAAAGGAGCTAGTTGTAACCTTATTATCTCTTCTCCCCAGCCTCCCATGAAGCCCCAAAAAGTTGGGGGGGGGGGGGGGGGGGAAATCTGATCTCATCAATTCGTGATTTTCGTGTTAATGATTCTTCATGAGTACTGTCATTTTCCTTTACTTATATGTCCTTATCAAGCAAATGATTATTAATGACGCAGACGGACAAAACATGCCCTAAGATAAAACGTAACTTTTTGGCCTTTTAGCTGAATCTAATATTCACTTATTAAAGATATTCTCGATACTCAAGCTAACATCTTTTAAAAACATGGAATCAAACCAAATATTGTATGTTTTGTGGAGTCATGGACACACTATCGTCGAAGAAAATCATTGAAATTTCATCGTTACCTGGTTAAGCAGTGAAAATGCACTACGAACGGGGTAATCGTCATCCATAAAGCCCAATGCACAAAGGCCATTCCTGTTGTAAGCATGCACCTTATACTCTGTAAACAAACAAACAAACGAAACGATTCAATTTATAACTAACTTTACCAAACAAAAATTAGGGGAAAATACACAATCACGAAGAGATTAGACATGCTAATTTCCAAATTGATCCAGCTCGCGATAAAAATTTCCGTTAAATAAAAATTCCAAAGATCCAAATGCAAAATCGATTCTATGTAATTCAATAACCTCCAAATTCGGCGCAATTGAATCTCCCAAATCAGAATTAACTTGAAACCTCGCGAAATTTCATCAAATAAATCAAATAACCATTGAAATTTTCAAAATTTTACGCTGCTGCATACGGAATTCAAGCTGATCAATTACAAAAATTATTCAATTAAAAAAAAAACAAAACAAAACAAAACATAGCTCCCATTAAATTGCCAAAACCTACGCTGATACCAAAGAAATCAATTCCAAAACAAGAAATGACGATTTAAAAAGGAAAAAAAAAAAAAAAAAAAAAAAAGAAGATCCCTAAGAGAGAGAGAGGAAGTTGAACCTTCGTGTTGAACAGATTGACGCTGGCCGGGAGGGGTGCGTTTGGCGACGGTGCGGCCGACGAAGACGATGAATTCCTTGACGCTGGACCTCTGGAAATACCCGAAGTGGCTCACGTCCGACGCGTTCGTCAGAATGATCGGGTCGGATCCTTCCGGTTGGCATTTCAGGACCAGCAAAGCCGTGATCTTCATCTCTCTCTCTCTCTCTCAGACTTTATCTTTCTCTCTCTAGATTTCTCTCTCTTTCTCTCTCAAGATTTCTCTTTTTCTGTTTGCGTGTGTTGAGAAATGGTTCGATTTTACGCGGTGGAATCCGTAAAATGGGAAACGGTGGTGGCGAGTGGGGATGAGACGAAAAGGGAAAGGTGGATTCGGTCGGGTCGGGCCGGATCCAATGGAGGGGATTAATCAGGTGCGGTTGGGGTTATTGTTTTGGTTTGTTTTCGGGTGAGCTGGCGCGAAGAAGTTGGGCCGACAATAGTCACGTTGCTTTTAAACAAATTAGCAAAAAGAAGGTCAAATTGACGTGGGCGCCTAGAGGGACAATATTTGTCATCACCAACTAATGGCCAAATCGTACTTGGTGTTCTCCCATTCTAATCGGGAAATTTTTATTTATTTTATTTATTTTTTTTTTTTTTAAGGATATGTTTGGTGTAAGAATTGAATTTGAAATGAAATTGAATTTTTAAATTGAAATTGATTGACTTTTAAAAAACTAATTATAATTTTTGTTGATTTTTTCAGAAAAAGACAAAAATTCAATCGTAAAATACAGTTTAGTTTAAACTGAACTTGAATGCCTAACGTAGTCTAATTCTTTTTTGTTCTAATTGGGAATTTTATTTAAGGATATGAAACAAATAACTGAAATGGTAGGGATATATTTCAACACGTTATATAGTTATGAAGAGACTGTTACATCCCAGTTGATAAGAAAATCTCCTCTATCATGAGAATTGAAAATGCCTAAAATGTTCTTTATTGTAAGAGATAATCAGATATGTTCTATAGGTTGAGGATAACTCTAAGCACGTTAAAGCTAGAGAGAGAGACAATTTTCCTTTTATTTTCATTGGACGATGTCGAGACTATCAAAATCTCAAAAAATTACCACTACTCCACTATCTCGGAAATACAGAAGCATAACTGCTAAATAGCGGTTGAAGACTTGAAACGAACTGAACCCCAAGGATAAGTGCCACAATGAAGCATGGGTTAGTCTAGATGTCAGAGACAGTAACCGATTTGTCTCAGGGAAGAGGGGAGAAAATGTAAACTTGTCTCAGTATAGGATATATATCTACTTTTTCGAGAATTCCTTGTAATCTTTTCTGAAAAAACAATGAAACATATCCTCGTACACAGAGATGATGCAATCTGAATTGAGGTGAACTTCTACAAATATCTATGTGTTCATCTTTTGATTACGGGAGAGAACACACTGAGTGCTACATACATGGTGAGGACAAGTCGAGTTGGTAGATTTTCACTGTTAACAAAAACCTTAAAAAACTATTAATTTTACATATATTTTTAATTTTATTATGATTTTGATAGATTTAATAATTAGAAACATGCAATATCTACAATATATATTTATATCATTTAAAAGAGTCAATGGCTCTTTTTGTCTTCCCTTCCTTACTTGTCATGTGACAATCGCGTAGTTGTCACTCACATGATGGTCACATTATTATCACGTAATTTTTTTTTTACTTTTTTGCTTGTCTATTTTGCGCAAAGCACGTGTCATAAATTAGTTATTAATAAATGGAGTCTATTGACACCCCTCCATTTACTCTTCCCACCCATTTTTTTTTATAAATTATTTTATTACAATATTATCCATTGGTAAAATTACTTTTAAGTACAATAATGTTTACAAAAACTACTCATTACACCCACCCTAAAAAATATGCTACTTACCCTAGTTTAAATTAAAAAAAAAAAACTCATGCTTTAATTGTTCAGAAGAATACAATATGGACACGAATAGTGATTGTGAAAGAGTAGAGTGCATTTTCCATTCACAATTTCTATATATGAATTGTTTTCTTTGATATTGTTTCTATTCTAGAGTGGATTTTTTTTTTTTCTTTTTTTTGAGTTCG
This sequence comes from Ficus carica, assembly GCA_009761775.1. NCBI lineage: Eukaryota > Viridiplantae > Streptophyta > Magnoliopsida > Rosales > Moraceae > Ficus > Ficus carica. The sequence goes on along the minus strand of CM019740.1, from coordinate 7,475,537 downwards.
TTTACAATTTTTTTCATTAACTTTTTCTTATCTTTTGAATTCGTTTAATATATTTTGATCTTTCATGTTGTTAATCATATTTTGCATCAATCATAACAAGAAAAGAATATATCATCTTATCTCTATTTTATAATTAGATATGGCAGCAACATTAAAGAAAAAACTAAAAACAAAATATATCAGATTATAAAACGTGGGATAATTAAAAAAAAAAAAAAGAAGAAGAAAAGAAACAAATACGTGGGATTTGATTGGTGAGTGAGAAAATACAGGAGAAAAAAAAAAAAAAACACTAGTTTAGTGCGTGTGGTTTGGTGGGTGAAAGAAAAGATAAATACTATAATTTGATTGTAGGGGTTTTTTTGGAATAAAAAATGGGTATAAAAAGTAATAATTAAAATTTAAAATCTTTATAATGGATGGTTTAAGTAAAGGGGTACGAAAAATAAAAAAATAGATATTAACAGACTTCCCTTAAGAGCCTTAACATGATGTGAGGTCTTTGGGAGAGATTTTTGGCATTGGTGAAAGTATGACAGATCATAACGTTGGTCCTTTTTTATTTTATTTATTTATTTATTTTAATAGCAAAGTTTAGAGTAGAAACCTTAAGACCTAAGTCAATTGTTCCCCTTTACAAAAAAACAAAAAAAAAAAAGTCAATTGTCTCCAAAAAAATTTAGTGCTTGTTTGGAACACCGGTTGGAACGGTGTTTTCCTAGTTCAGTCTCAACTGAACTTGTTTGGCAAAAACGTTCATCTTCAACCTTGTTTTGAACCGTTATACAGTAACCCCAACTGGATTTACTGTTCATCGAATCTTTTGACTCGTTTGGGGTCAATAAGATGGAGTTTGGCGAGCCTATCAGGAGTCATGGCCTTCTTAACACCGTCAACACCAAGAACCGAATCAGCCCCAAACGACGCCGTAGAGAAGCCATCGACGGAGTTACTATGGCCGTGACGGCCGACTCTCTTCTCTCCGACTGCCTCCTTCGTGACTGACTCGGAGGAGGACTTGGAGGGGTAGGGGTCGAGGCCCATCGGAGAAGGGGAAGGAGATGGGGAGGGAGAGGGGAGGGCGGAGAGGTCAAGGTCGGAGGCGTCGAAGAGGAGGAGCTCGTCAAGGTTCGGGAAGCGGAACGAGGTGTCGGAGTGGGCCCTGTGGTGGTGGGACCCGCGCTTCGGGGTGTCCGGCATCTGGTCGATCGCCATGTCCGTCGCGACGCCCGGCGGCCGCTGCTTCGACTCCATCGAATTGTTGGATGGTTTGGGTCTCTCTGTCCCTCTCTCTGTCTCCGGCGGTGGTTGTGTGTGAGAGTGAGGGGAGGGTGTTGAAAATGGTAGAGAGAGAAAGAGTGAGAGAATTTAGAGAGACAGTTGAAAAAGATTAAGGAGACAGATAGCACTCGTTCAATTTTTTTTTTTAATAGAATATACCACATTTCACCAAAAAAAAAAAAAAAACTACGATTGGGATAATATTTAGAGACAGTATTTTGAAAGTTGAGTTGAAAATATGTGTTTATAGGAAAAAATTTGATGTCATTTTGCTATATGGAGATGGTATCCCAAACAACACCTTAATTTTGTAAAAGGCCTACGAATGATGTCTCAAGTTGATAGGTGTTATTAAATTAGCGTATTTTAATTTTTCTGTTTTTCTTCATGCGTTTGGTTTATGAGTTTGGGCTGAAATTTTTAAGTTTCAATGGTACAATTTTTGGAATTTTCAGAAAAGACAAAACTTTAGTGTGAAAATTATGGTTTAAGTTTGTGAACCAAACAAGCACTAAAAACTACAATAGAATGTTATATACAGACAAAAAATTTGTTCAACTCATTTTTTTAACATCCAAACAAGACCCTTGTTTTTTTTAAAACTTTTATCTCAAACTTTTTTACATCCAAACACTCAACTCAAACTCAACTTTTCAACTCAAACTTTTTCCCAAACACAAAACTTTTATTCTCAACTTAACTTAACTCAAACTCAACTCAAAATATCAACTCAAACTTGCGAACCAAACGGACCCTTAGGGTTTATGAAATCAGCGAGGGTATTTTGAAGGCTTTAAGTCAATTGTTTCCTTTTACCAAAAATTAGAGCAGATACCTTAAGGCCAAAGCCAATGGTTGGATTCATTAAAAAAAAAAAAATTAATAATAACTGCCACCATTTTAATTTTTTTCCAAAAAAACAAGAAAAATGAAATAAAGAAATTAGCATTAGTTTCCTAATTCTTACAGCATTAACATTTCCTATTTCGGCTTCTCCCCTTTAACACAATGGCTAATATGATTATGTAATCTTTAGTTACAGGTATAATCTATCAAAAAATAAATAAATAAATACAGAGTTTGAATTTTTCACTCAGACTCAAAAAAAATATATCATTATATAAATATTTTTTTTTGGATCATCTCGAAATCAAATACTAATGTAAATGTTATATAATTTAGCAGAGAAAATTATAAAAATAACATATTTAATATGTCATTCTATTTTGTTTTTTTGTTTTTTGTTTTTTTTTTTTTTTGTGAAAGTATTCTATTTTATGTACCACCAATACATATTGTTGTTGTTGTTGATCTACATTTTATCATGATAAGCTTTTTGAACTTCTAAGAATGAACTTTTAATCAAGTATAACATGTATCATATTGAAGTCTTATTTTCTTAATAAGTTATAAAAAATAAAAATAAAAATTATATGTATTAATAAAAGTATGATAAACTTAAATTGATATTCAAAAGTTGAAAGTGAAGTTATTATTCTTTAGAATATCTTATCAATTGCAGCATTATAGCGAAGGCAGTGGCTTAAAATTAGTTGATGGAATAGGATCAAGGGTAGTATTGGATACTGCACTAATTTGGTGGTCCAATTATCAGCTGTTGACAAAAAGGTTGAAACAACTATTTATTCTCTGCCTACACTGAAGTTAGAATATGAATATATGGTCAACCAATTTCACTACTGCTGACCTTTTCTATCAAATTAAATACTATTCCAATCTTTGTCTTTTCCTTCTTGGTCCAAATCTTTGATTTTTTTTTTTAATATAAGAAGTGATTATCAAGTGTTTAGATCTCGGATGGCAACAGAGCAAGACAGGGTGAGTATGTTTTCCCTACCTTCATACTCATCTAATTTAATATGAGTGTGAGGGTGAGTAATCTCTACTGAAGGTGTTATATCCATATCCTATCTATTTATTCATTAAGAATTAAAAAAAAAACTCAAAAATAAATCATTAAAGTTAGCAACATAATCATAAATCTAACAAAAAATGAAACTGAAATCTTAAAAATAAATCCAAACTCCAAGAATATATAAACTAAACTCATTAAAAAAAAACTAAAACATTAAAATACTAAAAATTCAAATTACGTATATATAAATTTACAAATATATATATTTTTATATTGGATAATATAAATGGAGCGGGTGCGGGTATGAGGGAGCTTCCCCCACCCCTGTCCCGCACCCGTGTGGAGGGTTAATCTTAATCCTCATAGCTGCCCCCATACTCATATAATAGCTCTTATATCCACCTCTAATGGGGTGGGTACGCATAGGTAAAAATATCATCCCTAATTAAAAAATTAGACCTTTGGGTCTATATGGGCATTTTTCCTGCTTAGTTGAGAGGTAAGTTTTGTTGACCATTAAATTAAATTATAACGATGAGATTTATGAATAATAGTACTTTTGTATTGTATGCTGTGTTTTTTTTATTTAACATAGACACTCATAGATTCAAGTGTTAAAATGTAACTTGAGAACAAAAAATACTTACTCTACTGACAAAGTAAAACAACAACCGTATAAGTATCTTTCTTTTTTTCTTTACTTGCTCTACTAACAGAGTAAAACAACGACCGTATAAGTATCTTTCTTTTTTTCTTTCTTTCTTGAAACGCGAACATGTTAAAAACATAACACAAAAATCCCCATCAGTTGAGGAAAAAAAAAAAAAAAAAGACGAGATTAGAGATGTAAATATAGAATGTACTAAATAGACCCACCTCATAACCCGCATTTTTGACATGATGTTCATTTTGACACGCATAAAGATTTACTTGGCCCGGGCATAATGGGTCGGTTCGATCTAAGTTCCTAATCTCGTAGGCTAGTCTTTCTCTCCAACAGCTTGTCCGAACCGTTCATATTTTCAGCTCTAGATGCGAAAAGAAAAAAAGAAAAAAAAATCAAGTATCTTTTACAAAACTTTATATGTCTAGTCAGTAGTTACAAACATAAATACGAATCTATATTTTAGCTTGACAGTTTCGTTTTTTTTTTTTTTTTTTTTTTTTGTCATTATAAGTGTGCGTTGGCTTGAGTGCACAAACTGTTATTAAATTCACTTAAGCAAGACAAAATATTTTTTTGACCCTAACGTTTTCTTGTACTACCTCTTCTTTTTTTGAGCAATGTACTACCTTTTCTTTTAATACTTCTTTAAATGGTTGGGTTTTTTTACTTTTTAATTTTATTTTTATCTTTTAAATATACAATACTTTAAATGGTTGTTTTAGAGATTAAGAGGTTCTACAATAATTCACCAAAAAAAAAAACGGGGTTCTACAACAACTTCATTTCTATTAATTCTTTGGGTAGAATTATATTCACTTTCAGGATGGTGCTATATTGTGCCTAGTAGGGGCCTAAACTTTATTCTAAATTTTTTTTGTGATTTTTACTTATTTTCCCACACTCAAAATTAATTATCTTATGTAAGTGCTCACTATAAATTATACTATTTAATCTATAAGTTCATTGGACGTATACATCAGGAAAGAAATTTGCGGTCATATTAAAAATTTAGGCCCCGTTTGGTATCGTTTCCAAAACGTTTTGGAAAGTGATCTCACGGTTTTCCAATAAAGCTGTTTTGGAAATGGTTTTGAAATAGCATTTGTTTTGCACAAAGTCAGAAAACAGAAACGAAAACAAAAAATCGTTTTCATTTTTTGTTAAGAAATTTGAAAATGAAATAAAGTTGTGTTCCCATTTCTGTTTTCATTTTCTAAAACTTACACATTCAATAAATATTTTCAGACGCATACTCAAATACAATTTTACTTTTTCTTATACTCAAACCAATTTCTCTAGAAACACAATCAAACATAATTAAAAAAATATATATCAAAGTCATTTTTAAAACATTCTCATTTCTATTTATCCCATTGAACTAGAAGGCTAGTTCCAACGTTGTTCACTTTAATCTGATAAAATTTCCAAAGAAGCATGCCAACTTCAAATTTTTTTTAGCTTACTTTTTAATATTAGACCATCTCAAAATGTATTTGTCTATGCTAATGTGATATTTGTACTAAAAAAAATGTGAAAATAACATTATCTTATTTTTATACTTATATGCATAATGCTATTGTTAAATTCTAACATTATGTCTACTTTTGTCATCATCATTATGCTTTGAAACTTGCAAAAAATGAACCTTTTGTGTTTTAAACTGCAAGTGAATTTATTGTATTTAAATAAATTAAAAATGAAGATATTATAATAATCACCTGAAAACTTTGAGAAAAATAAATGCAACAATGGATGAAAAACTAATGGTAAATTTTGCATTACTTATATCTTGTTGGAAATTTGTCACAAAGATATCGTAAATTTGACATGAAAGATAACACGATATTTGAGAATTTTTTTTAATTCAAATATTAAAATTTATCATTGGTATTAATTGTATCGGAGAAGCTCTTAAACTTGTGACATGTGTTTTATTTTATTTTTTCCTTTTCATATTCGTAGCATACATATTTAAAACTGTAGATGTAGTACTATATGAAATTTATTAATTATTGGACAAGCTAAAAAAGATTTACAACATAATCTATTTTCTTAAGAAAGTGTGACCCGAAGAAACGTTTTAGGTGACAGTCAAACACACCCTTAACCGTTCATTAATTTGGTTCTTGAAAGAATCCATGCATTTACCACTAAAAAAAAAAAGCCCATTCATTCACAGGGAAAACAAGAAAGAGAAAAACGTTCAAAAGGCTCATAAATACAAACCGGGGGTTTCAAAAAAAACACTTGACAATATAGATGTCCGTAACTACTAACTAGACCATCTTTTAATACAATTTAAACTGAGACCTAAATAATAGGATTTGTTTCTTTTATTAGGAAAGAAAAAAAGAAAAAGCTAGTTAATATATTGTAATATTTAGAGGTGTAAAGAAAAGATAATTAGTTAAGGATATCTAACAAATCTTGAGGTGTAAAGGTTATTAATTAATGATCCTAAAAACAAGGGCCTTATTTAAGGACTTGGGAAATTTTTGCTTTAATGGCCCTTACTGTTAATCCGGCATTGTAGCCATTGATAATTTCTACCTCTCTTCCAACCTCTCTCTCCCCTCTTTCTCTCTCTTCCTCAGATTCCTCCGAGAGTTGCCACAGGAAATGCATGTTTTCTCCTTCTAACACACCAAGAACCGAGTAAGTTCATATTAGACTTTTGGGCACGTTATGTTGTCGTTTATGTCATTTTCTATGTTGTCGTTTATGCCATGCATGAAGCTCTTATCTAAGGTGGTGGAACCAATTTCATTTTGATCATATAGGAAAAACATAAATTTGGCTTGAACAGGGAATTCAGATAATTTTGGGTTTGTTGACACAATAAACGAGAAATGAAAACTTTTCCACAACATTTTGAAAATTTTTGACTTTCCCTAAAGAACCACCTTTTTTTTTTCGGCTGTTCATCATTTTTGGGATCAAAATCTTGTTCTTTGTTCAGTTATTTATTTATTTATTTATTTATTGTGTAACTTGTTATTTTGTGATCTTTTCAATCCTTAAAATGTTGTCATGTAGGCTTCTAGTTTCTTTCCTATTGCTAGATATCACATTCTATTTCATTTTCGAAGAATTTACTATAGTGACAACCTTAGAAAATGAAATAACATAACAAACATTTTTTATTTTTACACCGAGAGTCCAAGCAAGACGCGCAGTGTACAATAAGGCGCGTTGAATTCATTTTGTGCATGGATTCTTTTGATTTTTGAAGCACTCTTGCATGTGCCATTTGATAAAGTGTTTTCTCTTTTGTTGCTCTTTTCCTTTCTAGACATGACCATAAATCTCTAGTAACAAAATTTTTTGCCCTTGAGCATTTTACTATACATTTGATTTAATATAATTTCTTGGTTAATTTTTGCAACATTTCTGTGACAGGAGAGGACAAAGCAGGAAAAAATGCTAAGGTGTTTACTTTTCATTTCCTTCTTGTTACACTCAACTTTAGCACAGAAAGCTCCTGAGACTTCCCCGAAATGGCTCACGTTAAGCGGTAAATAATCATCATAAACACTGTCATGAAGCTGAAACATGGAAATTATGTAAAAAGAACTTGTTTGCAAAGGTAAATAAATTTATTCTCTATTTCTTATTCTATACCTTGCAGGTAAGCAGCCAGTAGTTGTAGCTCGTGGTGGGTTTTCGGGGCTTTTCCCAGAGTCCAGCAGCTTCGCAAATCAAATTGCAGTCTCTACAAGCTTGCCTGATGTGGTTGTGTCCTGCAACCTGCAACTCACGAAAGATGGGGTCGGAGTTTGCCTACCAGATGTTAGGATTGACAATTCAACAACTATATCAGCAATCTATCCCAAAGGCCAAAAGTCATACACCGTAAATGGACAAAATCTCCATGGGTGGTTCGCATTGGATTTCATGTCCGATGAGCTACTGAACAATGTCACATGTAAGTATGAAAGGAGAGTTTCATCTGCAATTAAGTAGACAAGCACTTGAATCAAAATTTACTGGTTTTTGTTACTTTCTTGGTTTATAGTGACTCAGAATATATACTCCCGGTCGAGTTTGTTCGATGGTCAATTGCCAATCTCTACTGTCGAAGATGTCACAGGAGTCAAGCCACCACAGTTTTGGTTGAGTGTTCCGGTTCGTTTTCCTCTCTCTCTCGCCCGCTAAACTTGTACATTCCCTTATTTTGTGTCTGACCATTTTTCTGTGGCAGTATGACTCGTTCTACAACCAAAACAAACTCAGCCCAGCAGCATACATCGAACAGTCGGCAAAAACCCTGATCATAAACTACCTTTCCTCTCCCGAGATAGGTTTCTTGAAGACCATGGGCGGTAAAGTGAACAAATTGAAGACAAAGCTCGTCTTTCAGTTCCTGGGACCGGATCAAGTTGAGCCCACAACCAATAAAAAGTACAGTTCAATTCTGCAGAATCTCGCTACAGTCAAGTCCTTTGCATCCGGGATTCTCGTCCCAAAGGAGTACATCTGGCCCGTAAGCTCAAGCGGGTATTTGGGGAATCCAACTACTCTTGTGGCTGATGCCCACAAGCAAGGACTAGAAGTATATGCTTCGGGTTTCTCAAATGATATTCCCACAAGTTACAACTACAGTTATGACCCGACAAATGAATACATCCAGTATGTGGATAACTCTCAGTTTTCGGTTGACGGGGTGCTCACAGACTTCCCTCCTACAGCTTCAGAAGCCATTGGTGAGAGTTCTTAGCTTTTTATTCAATCCACAGTTTCTCAAACCATTGAGAAAGAGAACAAGCACTGCAATTTCCATGTCTTCGACCTCTGATCTAATCCCACCAATGTTTTTCCCTTGTCCGCAGCCTGCTTTGCACACAGCAAGAATGGGGGCAAACCTCGAAAAGGTATCATTCTAGCACATCAAAATCTTTTGGAAGAAAACAAAACATGGGAAGTATTTTTACTGTAAATTTTAGACGACATTTGTAATGTTATCCGATATTTAGAAATATGTACTAACTGTAAGTTTTTCCTACCACATAAGTTCTTAAAATATATCATTGTCGTCCCACATTCGGAATAAGAAGTGATGAGATTCGTTACTATCCAATCTCTGTCTGTAATTATAGAATTGCCTATTTTCCAATCTTACTCCTTGATGATTGTGTTACATTCTGAGTTTTAAATCCGCTAAGTTCCATAAGAGGCCACACAAGTCAACGAAGATTGAACTGGTCTAGTGTCATGACCATCTCCAATGAACAAATTCTTAATGTCGATTTTCAACACTTGACAGTAGAATTTGTGACCAACTATTTGCAGGAAGCGCTTTAATCATTAGTAACAATGGAGCAAGTGGGATTTACCCCGGCTGCACCGACCTTGCTTACCAGAGAGCAGTAGATGATGGCGCTGACATTATTGACTGTTCAGTCCAATTGTCGAAAGACGGAGTGGCATTCTGCTTAGCAAGCGCTGACCTCGCGGGAGACACCACTGCCATGATGCCATTCATTGACAGAAAAGAAACTATCCCTGAAATCCAGCCAGAAATTGGAGTGTTTTCATTTGCACTAACATGGAGCGAGATTCAAACCTTAAAGCGTAAACTTCTCTTTCTATGACTTCCCTGAAAAATGCTAGTTTAATATTGTTTTCTTCTGCTGTCTAACACTCTCATTCAGTTCTGAACTTGAAATTTTTTCAGCCCAAATGGTCAGTCCTTTTGGAAATAGTAGCATTCTAAGGAACCCAACCAACAAGAACTTGGGTAAATTCGTGACCCTCCCCGAGTTTCTGGACTTTGCCAAGGCAAAAGCAGTTTCTGGGATTCTGATCAACATCGAGGTAAACGCGATGACTACTTTAATTGTTATATGTTATTCACAAGAACTTGGATAAAACATTATTTAACCCATACTCCTGTTCTCAGAATGCTGCCTACTTGGCATCAAAGCAAGGTCTTGACATAGTAGGAGCGGTAGCAACTGCCTTGACCAACGCCACGTTCGACAAGCAATCGACTCAACAAGTTCTGATCCAATCAGATGACACTTCAGTTCTATCCAAGTTCAAGGATGTCCCGACCTACAAAAAGGTGTTGCGCATCAAAGAGAAGATTGGTGACGCTCCTAAGCCCTCGGTGGATGAGATCAAGAAGTACGCAGATGCAGTCACTCTACCACGAAGTGCCGTTATAAAAGTCAACGATTTCTTCACCGTGGGGTTAACCAATGTGGTCAAGGAATTGCGTGCGGCGAATCTCTCCGTGTACGTCCATGAGCTGCGGAATGAGTATGTCACTCTGGCTTTCGATTACTTCAGTGACCCGATTGTGGAGATTGCTACTTATGTTCAAGTGGTTGAAGCCGATGGCTTCATGACGGATTACCCCGGAACTGCTAGTAAATATATGAGTAAGTTTTCACCCTATAGCCTCTGAAATTGATTACAATCATAATTCATGAATGCTTGACACATTGCTTTGTTTCGAATTTGAACTCTGCAGGAAGCTCATGCACAGATACAGATCCAAAAGCCAATGTCCCGTACCCGATATTGCCAGCTGAGCCTGGTTCTCTACTCAGCTTGATCCCACCAGAAATACAACCACCAGCAGAGGCACCGGCCGCCCCTCTCGAAGCTAAAGACGTCGTCGACCCACCACTTCCTCCGGTGGCCAAAATCAATCACGCTGCTGATGTGCCTGCCGAGACAACTCCGTCAAGCGCTTTGGCAAATACTGTGAATGTCGCTCTTTCTTTGGCGGTAACAATGGTGCTTGGTTTGCTCTCTTTGGGATGTTGAGATTTCGGTCACTTGGGGATGTATATGTATTCACTTGAACACTTCTTTTCCCACATATGTTGTCTTATTTCTGTCCTGTTTTCTGTCCATGTACGATTAGTAAACACTTGAATTAGCTTATACCATGAGAAGAGATCTATTTAAGTAGCAACCGATTTTCAAAGGTTTTTGGTTCAAAACTTTGCTTAATAACCAAATATGGTGACACAAAATTTTTAATTCCAAAAAATTTGTTGATAGTTGAAGGGAGAGATGGGGGTGGAGGCTCAGATTAGCCTTGTCTCAGGCAGAGAGGGAGGGCATGCAGCTACCAATGGCTGAGACCGACAGCGGCCCACCGCACGGAGAAGGACAGAAGCGTCATTCTCCGGCGGATAAAACCGGGTCGACCCGCCAGGCAGCCGGATTCTCCTCCCTTCTCAGTGCCTGAATTTCAGTCTAAAACATCATCACCGCCTCAAATTAGGATATCATATATAGAGTAAATGATGTTCCATATATACGTATATATATATATATATATAGAGAGAGAGAGAGAGAGAGAGAGAGAGAGAGAGAGAATCAGCAAAACACGGCAGTGTGAGTGCAATTCTTCCCAATTATTATTATTATTATTATTGTTCTTGTTGTTCTTGTCGTTTTGGCTGAGAAAGGGAAAGGAGAAACAGGAAATCATCGGATTCTGCTACGATCAGAGAGACCAAACCCTAATTTGCTGGGTCTCCATGAGAGCAAAAACCTCATCCTTAAACAACTACGGGGACTTTAGAGAAATGCCACAAAATCAGGCCTTGGATTCAGTTTTGCCGTTAAAAAAAACCGTAACGATAGAATCGAAGGCTCAGATTCGCCATTTCCCAGACAAAGCGACGGAGAGAGAGAGAAAGAGGACGCCGCCGCCGCCGCCATGGCTGCAACCGACCAGCGGCCTTCGCGTGGAAAGGGACAGAACGTCATTTTCCAGCGGTTCGTCCGGGTCGACCCGCCAGTAACCGGATCCTCTTCTCTTCCCCCAACACAATGCCTGGGTTTCACAGCTTGAGAAGATCATCACCGCCTCAATATATATATATATATATATATATATAGATACAAAGGGAAAAAGAAGTAAATAGCATTTCTACGGAAGCTTTCTTCATTTCGAAACTCGAAAGCAAACATACCAACCAAACGGACCCTTTAGAAAGGGGGAAAAGGAGATTTTATTTTATTTTTTCCTTTTTGGGTGCGAGAGAGGAGGAAGAAAATCATGGGTTCTGCATGCGATCGGAGAGAAGCAAAGCAGAAAAGGCAGCCATTGTTGAAGAAGAACAACGACCAAGCCCTAGTCTAGTTGGATCTCCATGAGAGCAAAACCTCATTCTTAAACTAATCAGCCTCTCTCTGAAGCCAAAGTCGCAACCTTCGAGGTTCATTTATACAACCTCAGCTCGATGCACCTTTTTTCTTTTTTTTAATTTGTCGTTTTTGCCCTTAGAGTGCGACTGGTTTTTGGGGCTTTGGGGAGGTAAATGGAGGACAGAATAGGAATCTTGGGATATTAGCCGGGATAAATAAGCGACATTATGGGGGAGTTTGGTAAATGAGTTTAGTTTAAAAATTTTAAGTTTTAATTGTAATTTTTATTAACTTTTCAGAAAAGATAAAAAACTTTTTTAAAAAAGACAATTTTTTTTCAAAAAAAGACAAAAATCATAATGAAAAAGTACAATTTAATTTAAAATGAGATGTAATGCCAAACATCCCTTATGAATTTATTTATGTATTTTTAAAGAGAGTTCCACTATCATGCTAAGTAATAATTGAAGACAACTATTTGCAATTGTTGTTGTTGTAGTGCAAAAGAATTTTTTTTTTTTTTTTTTTTTGGTGAATTGTTGTGGTGCAAAAGAGTTAACTCAAGCCAAATCTACCATTCCTAGTTTGGAATGAATAATAACATGAGAAAAGTACACTTTTTATTTGGAAAAGTTTTTATTGTAATTAAGTTAGGGTTAGGTTGATTCTAGTTTGGACCCGCTCAAGCCTGTTTATTTTTAGTTTATTAGTGTTTTGCATCGTGTTTATATAATTAGAAAAAACATATGAATGCAAGTCTACCATATTTGTTCTTTTATTCAACGTTTTTTCAAGTCTACGATGTTTTTATTTAATTATGTGTCTTTGGTTGTTTGGATTTCAAGAATGTTGGTAATTGTTTTTTTTTTTTTTTTTTCTTTTCCTTTCTCTGTATTAATGTTTCTTTCTGGTTGTGCTTTGCTTCATGACTAGATCATTTTTTTAAAGATATTTTTCTTTTCATTGGTTATTTGGTGTGTGTATTTAATATGATTTTTCGTAGCAATTTTGATGGACTTTCTTTATGGACCAGGGGCTTGCCTTGAGGACCAAATATTGTTTTTATATAGACCAGCAATTTACAATAAGGATTTTTTGTCAAATCATCATCTAATTCAATCACATCTACAAATATGTTTTAGGTACATACTCTGTTTTTATCTTAAAGACCTATATTATTTTTTAATAATTGTGTATAATAATAACTAAACTTAAGACCTGTTTTATTTTTAAATCGTCTTATTATGAACTGGGTGTTTATAATAATTACTAACCTTATGACATTTTTTATTTTTAAATAGTCTAATTTTTACTAGGTGTTTATAATAGTGACGTACTATTGACATAACATTATGTTGCATATAAACATAGTCTCTATGATAATGACCGCATCATTTTATGCAAGATTCTTTATATAACAAAACATTATATCGTAGGACTATAACATTAACATGATCATTATTTGAGGAACTAATCATAATGACATGGTCATTGTTTTAACTTACCTTGTTTTTTACATTTAAAAAAAAAAACGTGATTATGTTTGGGACAATGATTGTAGGGATTTTTCAAGTTCCAATTTTAGATATACAAAATGAGTAATTAGAATTAATGTGGTTATTTTTTAGGCCTAAAAAAATTCTGTTTTTTTTTTTTTTTCCTTAAAATAGATTTAAGGGTATTTTTATCAACACAAATGATTATATTTGTTTTTTGTTCAATTTTGCAAATAAGTTTGTTTTTAGATATTTTTTAAAAGCATAGTTCAAATTTGGCCGTTTATGTATAAATGATCCTATAACTTATAGTGTCAAGCTTGGATTATGGCCCATATATAAACGTGTCGTACGCATAATATGTTTGGATCTTTGATCGTTGATAAATGCACAAAAACATAGTTTTGTTCATATAATTTATTGGATAATTTATGTTTTAAATGTGTATTTCTAAAATATTAATTCATAATATTTTATTTTAATATTTTATTTATGTTAACTGATTTGATTTTATTTTTCTTTCCTCCTCCTTTTTGCCCTTTATTTTCCTTTTTCTCTCCTTTCTTCCGCAGGTGCAGCCACTGCTGTGGCTCAATCCACTGCCAGCCCAGCTCAGCCGTGATCCCAGGCCCGCGTGATTCCAGCCCAGATCGCGCCCAGCCCGCGGGAATCCAGCTGCCAGCCAGGCCCGAGATCCAAGCCTGCAGCTCCAATCAGCTCAGATCGCAGCCCCAGCCCGTGATTCACGCCAACCCAGCTTCTTCTTCACCTCCAGCCCAGCGCAAATCTCGGGCCGAATCTTCAGCCAAGCCCGCGCATTTGGAGCCAACTCCAGCCCAGGCAGTCAAATCCCCCAAGCTGGATTACTGCCTCTCTCCACTCGGCTTACCAACCCGGAAAGGCTGATTTTGTGGGCTGAAATCTCACCATCACCACTGAACATTGTAGCCTATAAAAACATGCTTTTGGAGCAAGCTTGAAAGTTTTTCCCTTTGGTTTTTGGCTGAGTTTGTGACATTATTTTTCTCTGATTCTTGCATTTTTCATCTCATAATTTCTTGTTAGAATTTTGTGAGATGAATTGCAAGTTAGGCTAGAGTTTTTGGGTGAGACTAGAGATGATCTTATATGTGTAGTGAACTTATTTGGGTTTTAATTCTCCAATGGTTTGTAATGTTCATACATTTGAGTAAATAATTTTTCTTCCATCTTATTTCTCTTTCACATCAATATATTTTGTTGTCAACTTTTATATAAATTTAGTCAAGCTCTTTTTATGTAATTGTTGCACGATAGAGTATATTGATAGCATTATTTTATAAGTAGTCCTTTACTGCAATATTGCTTATAGTATATTGTCGCTTTTGGATTTCTTATAAGATAATTTTTGTTAGTTCTTCACGTAAGAATTTTATTTATTCAAATACATTCTAATTCACAAGTTCTTCAAATCTTTATTTTCCGATTGATTGTTTGGGAAGTGAAACTTTCAATTCAGTAATTTTATGAATCAAAATCCAAATAGGTAAACGAAACATATAGGGATTCTCGATGTCTTACCATTTTGATTATTGAATTTTTCTCCATTTTAAATTACGTTGTCTTTAAATTTATTTCAAAATCACAAAAATATTTCTTTTTCTTCTTTCTTTGAATATTTATTCCTCTAACGTTTTTGTTCCACTAATCTTTTCTTGTTTATTTTTATCACCTCCTCGTGGGATCGACCGTCCTAATTGTGCTACAATCGACCGCTTGTTTTTGTACACGTTTAGGCGTAATCAAATTTTGGCGCCGTTGCCGGGGAGGTGCCAATGAGCAAGATTGATCAGTAGATATTTTGCCAAAAGGTAAGTAATTTAATTATATATATATATATTTTTTTATTGTGGTCTTTTATTATTATTATTATTATTATTTTCGCGTTTAAAAATTTTTTTTTTGTTTACGTTTGTGTAGTTTACTGGTTCTTTTGGTTATTAGTCAGATTGCATTAGGTTACGTTTTTCCTTATAGATTAGGTTATGTTAGTGTGTGTATATATATTTATTTTATTTATTTATTTTTAGTTTTCATTTTCAGTAAGTTTGAATTGTTAGTTTGTCTTTTTCTTCTTCTTTTAGATTACGATTATTTATTTTGCCGTTTTGTTTGTCTTCATTTAAAATTTATAATAAAAAAAATAAAAAAATAAAAAAACTTACTGTTAGTGTTTTCATTAGTCTCCATTTTTATTCTTTTTACGTATTAATTTTTTTTAACTGTTCATTGTTTTTATTTTTGACCATTTGTCAGTTTAAAAAAAATTAAGTAAATTTTTGTTATCATTCCGTTAGTGTCGATTGCATTAGGTTTATCTTTTGTTTATTTTATTTTATTTTATTTATTATTATTATTGTAATTATTATTATTATTATTTTTTCAATTTCATTTGTTTTTAATATTGGTTTTGTTTTGAAAATATAGCTTTTGTTCTTTCTATTTCAGTTAATTGATTTAATTACTTCCTTGTTGTTATTCGTAGGTTATATACTTTCAGTTTGTTTATCATTTATCATTTTTTTTCTTTATTGTTTAGAATTGTCTAATTAATTTTACATTCACAATCTGTATTAATTTTTTTTGGGTTTTAACATTTTTGGTTACTAATTTAGTGTTAATAAATTAGGGCTCATAATTTGTGTAATCTTAGGTTTTAGTTTAGCATTATCTTAGGATACTAATATCTAACATCTAACATTTTATAAAATACGCCATAAAATTTAAAATTTTGCAAGCAATTGTGTGGAAACGTTGGAAAGTACGAACTAAGAGAGTTCTGTCTAGGAGGTTGGTTTTTAAGGAGGCCTCGCCCCACCAATCTTTCCTGGGAGCATTCTTAGGGATTGCGATTCGCGGTTTTACATATTGTTGTTTTTGTAAAAGTTTTCTTTGTTTAAAAAAAAATGCTTAAAGTGAATGAATCGTTATAGAAATGAACTAGGGAGATTCGCAAGAAGACTTGAAGACCCTAGTGAAGTTTCTTTTTCTACGTCTAGCCTTCCTCCATCTCCAAACGCTTTAGCAATTCCAAATCCTTTTGCGATGGCTCAAAACGAGGAGGTCCAACAAAAGACGTTGAACGACTACCTTCACCCTACGCGTACGGCCACACCATCATGCATAATGTTTCCACCTAATTTGCCGAATTTGGATTTCAAGCCGGGAATGATTCAACTTTTGCCAACCTTTCATGGGTTAGAAAGTGAAAATCCGTACGTGCACATTCGGGAGTTTGACGAGGTGGTGGCCACTTTCCACAACCGAGCTGAGGCTGCAGATTCTGTGCGATTAAAATTTTTCCCCTTCTCTCTAAAGGACAAAGCCAAAAGCTGGTTGTATTCTTTGCGACCCAAGTTTATTGGAACATGGGAAGAGATGATAACTGCATTCTTCAACAAGTATTTCCCACACCATAAGACAAATGGTCTTAAACGACAGATCTCGACCTTTACTCAGAAGGACAATGAAACCCTCTATCAAGTCTGGGAGCGGTTTAAAGATCTGTTGAATCAATGTCCCCACCATGGTTACGAGAGTTGGCACCTTGTCAGTTATTTCTACGAAGGACTCACAATCCGAGAACGTAAATTTGTGGAGATGATGTGCAATGGTGAGTTTCTCCAAAAGGATCCCGAAGAGGCTTTCGAGTATCTCAACGAGCTAGCCGAGAAAGCCCACACATGGACTGGACCAAGTGCTACAGACAGCACTAGTCGTTCCTGACCTGCTGGAGTCTACCAACTAAGGGAAGAGGATAACCTCAAGGCCCAAATCGAGTCTTTGACACGACAGATTGAGGCCCTCAAAACCAGGGAAGGAAGAGGAATCCACATGGTCGCAAGGGCAGAGTCACAAGAGCCATGCTTCGTTTGTGGAGGGGTTGAACATTTAGCTAAGGATTGCCTTGTTTATAGTGAAATGAGAGGGAGTTACGAGGAACAATGTAATGCCTTAGGGGCATACAACAAGCCTTTCTCTAACACGTACAATCCTGGCTGGAGGAACCATCCAAATTTCAGTTGGAGAGATTCCAACCAAACACAACCATCAGGTGGACAATGGAGAACAGAGCAACAGCCACAACCACCAAAAGCGAATTCTGCACCTCAGTACCATGCACAACCGCCAAGGAGTTCTCTTGAGAATACCTTGCATTCTTTCATGGAGGCACAGACTAGGATGAACCAAAAGTTCGAATCACTTTCACGCAAATGGTGGAAGAAAGTAAAGAGATGAAAAGCCAGATCACAAAGCTGACTGGTGCCTTGGCTGTTCAAGAACGAGGCAAGTTTCCTTCCCAAGCCCAATCCAACCTCACGGGGCAACACATGGCACAAACCTCCAACTCTGAAGGGCGAAACATCAAGAAGGTCAATGCCAGCACCACTCGTAGTGGCAAGAGTTTGGATGAACCATCAATAACTACTGTCACTTCAAGTAGTCGAGAAGTCGCCCCCAAGAAAGATGAACCAACTGAACTTCCAGTAAATGTGCCTTTCCCCCAAGCTCTGCGATCTGCTGGGAAAGTGCTGGACAGTCAAAGTGAGATCCTAGAGCATTTGACTCAAGTGAAAATTAATCTTCCTTTGCTTCATGTGATCAAACAAGTGCTGGCTTATGCCAAAGTCATCAAGGATCTGTGCACCGTCAAAAGAAAGCACCACGTTAAGAAGACAGCCTTCTTGACGGAACAAGTGAGTGCGGTGATCGAGCAGAAGGCGCCGTCCAAGTACAAAGATCCTAGTTGTCCCACCATCTCGTGCCAAATTGGGACTCAGGAATTCGGCCAAGCTTTGCTCGACCTTGGAGCGAGTGTCAATCTCATGCCTTACTCTATCTACTCGCAACTTGGTCTAGGAGAAATTAAGCCCACATCTGTGGTTTTGCAACTGGCCGATCGTTCGATCAAGAAGCCTCGGGGTATAGTTGAGGATGTTCTGGTTTAAGTTGAGAAATTTTATTACCCCGTTAATTTCCTTGTCCTAGATACCCAATCTGTGGTGAGCATGGAGTCCAAGATTCCCATCATCCTCGGTAGACCTTTCCTTGCTACAGCCAATGCTTTGATCAACTGTAGGAATGGTCTCATGAAGATATCTTTCGGGAACATGACCTTGGAGGTAAATGTTTTCCACATTGCGAAGCAGCCACACGATGATGACGAGTGTCACCAAACATTTCTGATCGACACACTCGTCTCGGAGGAGATTCAACTGCAAAGTGATTCTGATAATCTTGATGATCTCCTCCACAATTCTGACTCTGAGAGTTCCGGTCCTTGTGAGTTAGCCAACAGCGCTACCATTTACAAAGACTCACAAGGCAGAGGAACAAAGTTTTGGCAACCACGTTTTGAAGAGCTTCCTCGAGAGAAAGAAAAGCCAAAACCATCCACCGAAGAGATCCCAACACTTAAGCTAGCTCAACTACCTGAGGGTCTGAAACATGTCTTCCTGGGAGCTGGTGATACCTTTCCTGTTATCATTTCATCTAAACTTGACGCATCACAAGAACAGCGGTTAGTCGACATGCTGAGAGAACACAAAGCCGCATTAGGTTGGACGATTGCTGACATCAAGGGTATTAGCCCCTTAATTTGCTCCCATCACATCAAATTGGAAGACAGGGCTATTCCACGAAGAGATCCCCAAAGGAGACTGAACCCAACGATGAAAGAAGTTGTGAAGAATGAGGTCTTGAAGCTTTTGGATGCAGGTATCATCTATACAATTGCTGATAGCAAGTGGGTCAGTCCAACTCAGGTAGTGCCCAAGAAATCGGGGGTAACAGTGGTGGAGAACGAGAAAGGGGCTTTGGTCCCCACAAAGACTGTTACGGGTTGGCGCATGTGTATCGACTACCGAAAGCTGAACGCCGCCACCCGCAAGGATCATTTTCCGCTTCCGTTCATCGACCAAATCCTAGAACGCGTGGCTGGTCATCCTTTCTACTGCTTTCTTGATGGCTACTCAGGTTATTATCAGATCGAGATTGCATTAGAGGATCAAGATAAGACTACTTTTACTTGTCCTATTGGTACTTATGCCTTCCGACGTATGCCATTCGGACTGTATAATGCACCGGCCACCTTTCAGAGGTGCATGATGAGCATTTTCAGCGACATGGTCGAGAAATATATGGAGGTATTCATGGATGACTTGACCGTCTTCGGCGATTCCTTTGACTCGTGCCTTCTCAACTTGGAAGCTGTTCTGACAAGATGTGAACAGAAAGGTCTCGTACTCAACTGGGAGAAGTGTCATTTCATGGTATCATCTGGCATAGTCTTGGGGCATGTTGTTTCTGAGAAAGGGATTGAGGTCGATCAGTCTAAGATTGAACTTATCTCTAAATTGCCCACCCCCAAGTCATGAAAGAAGTTCGGTCATTTCTCGGGCATGCTGGTTTTTATAGGAGGTTCATACAAAACTTTTCTGCGATTTCTCGTCCGTTATGTAATCTCCTAGCCAAAGATGCCATTTTTGAGTGGACGCAAGAGTGTGAGGATGCCTTCCGAACGCTTGTGGTGAAGTTGACTTCTGCCCCCATCATTCAGTCACCAGATTGGAGCTTACCATTCGAGATTATGTGTTACGCAAGTAACCATGCTGTTAGGGCAGTCCTTGGTCAAAGAAGAGAGGGGAAGTCCTTTGTGGTGTATTACGCAAGCCGCACTCTGAATAGTGCTCAATTGAACTACTCAACCACTGAGAAAGAGTTGTTCGCTGTTGTGTTTGCACTTGACAAGTTCCGTGCATATCTGATTGGTTCACCCATCACCATCTTCACAGATCATGTAGCCCTTAAGTATCTCCTTTCCAAAAAGGATGCCAAGACGAGATTGATTAGGTGGATCCTCTTGTTGCAGGAATTTGACATCACAATCAAGGACAAGAAAGGAGTCGAAAACGTTGTGGCGGACCATCTCTCTCGACTCGAATTTAGTGACCCCGCTGATGGTCCTGCTATCCGAGATGATTTCCCCGATGAACATCTGTTCGCTGTCACTAAGCTACCGTGGTACGCTTACATCGTCAACTACTTGGTGACCGGCGAACTTCCTGCTGATTGGAGTGCTCAAGATAAGCGTAAATTTTTGGTCGAGGTGCGTAATTTCTACTGGGATGACCCATACCTTTACAAATACTGCCCCGACCAGATCATGAGACGATGCATTCCTGACGATGAAATTTATAGTGTTCTAAACTTTTGTCATAACGATGCATGTGGTGGTCATTTCTCCGTGAAAAAGACTGCCGCAAAAATCTTACAGTGTGGACTTCATTGGCCCACTTTGTTCAAGGACACTAATGAGTTTTGTCGTTCTTGTCTGAGGTGCCAAAAGTTAGGTGCTTTGTCCCGTCGTCATATGATGCCCTTGAACCCAATTATTGTGATAGAGATATTTGATTGTTTGGGGATAGATTTTATGGGGCCTTTTCCATCTTCTTCTGGTTACCTCTACATTCTCATCGCTGTGGACTACGTTTCTAAATGGGTAGAAGTCGTGTCGTGTCAAACCAATGATAATGCAACAGTTGTGAAGTTCTTAAAAGAGAATGTGTTATCTTGGTTTGGTACGCCCCGCGCTATCATCAGTGATCAAGGCACACATTTCTGCAATCGTTCTTTCGAGGTCCTGATGCGCAAATACGGTGTGATCCACAAAGTTTCAACCGCTTATCACCCACAAACGAACGGCCAAGCCGAGCTGGCAAATCGAGAGATCAAGTAAATTTTGGAGAAGACGGTAAACCCCGACCGCAAAGATTGGTCTTTGCGCCGTTCTGATGCACTTTGGGCATATCGTACTGCTTACAAAATCACCCTTGGGATGTCTCCTTATAGGCTTGTCTTTGGAAAAGCCTGTCATTTACCTGTAGAGCTCGAACATAAGGCTTATTGGGCTACCAAAGCCCTTAACTTTGATCTCAGTGCCGCAGGTATACATCGCAAGTTCCAACTGTCGGAAATTGAGGAGTTGAGAAATGATGCATATAATAACTCCAAGATTTACAAGGCTAGAATGAAGGTGGCTCATGACAAGCAGATTTTGAGGAAGAACTTCGAGCCAAATTAGATGGTGCATCTTTATGACTCCCATCTGCATCTCCACCCAGGAACGTTGAGGTCGCGGTGGACTGGTCCATTTGTGGTGAAACAAGTCTTCCCCAACGGTGCTATCGAGGTCGAGGACCCAAGCGATGGGAGAATTTTTAGAGTCAATGGTCAGAGACTGAAGCATTACATTGAACGAGTGAGCCAGGCGGACGAAATCATTCTTGAGGCCCCGGTTTATGAATAGTTTGCTTCCAACCCTTCTTGTATCATATTTTTGTTTTGCTTGCTTCTTTTTGTGTGTTTTGTGTGCTTCTATTTTCGATTTGTTTTTATGTGCTTTTACATTTGTTTGTGTGTTTTGAAGAATCAGATCAGGTAGCTCATCTCTATTCCTAGCGTCATCCACCAGATGTTCTCTTTCCCTATCCTCTTCACATTCGTACATATTTTTAGACATTGAGGACACTGTCTGATTTTGGTTGGGGGTGGTGAGCATATTAATGCGTGAGTTAAATTCTGTCATTTTGGAATTTAGATCAAAATTTTTTCAAAGTTACTTAAGTGTGATTTCAAAATGTTCAGTTTGAGTCAGTTTTTGTTATCTTGACTATTAAGAAATGATTTCCAGAGTTCTTTCTGCGCACATGCTAAACCTTGTGGTAAGATGGTTGCTAACACATT
This sequence comes from Ficus carica, assembly GCA_009761775.1. Classification (NCBI taxonomy): domain Eukaryota; kingdom Viridiplantae; phylum Streptophyta; class Magnoliopsida; order Rosales; family Moraceae; genus Ficus; species Ficus carica. The sequence continues at coordinate 7,453,321 of CM019740.1, read as the reverse complement.
TAGTTGAGGAAAATTCTCAAGTTTAAGTGTTCCATTTTGGTGAGTCGTGAGAGTTGAAAAAACAGCTTTTTGAACTTTTATTGATCTTTAGAGTTGGTATAATCACTATTTGGAACACCACTACTTAACTTGTTCTTTTGCTTGAGGGATGATTTTTGGTTAGATAGAATTGATCTTTTGAAATAGAGCCTTGTTTTGTAAATATTCGTAATTTTTCTTCTGTATTATTCAAAAAAAAAATCAAAAAAAAAAAAAAAAAGAGCAAGAGCATTCATTTCATCATCAATATTCATATAGTTCAGTTATAATCTCATCTGATGCTGCATAGCAGCCAAAAGAATTCCTTACTACATTTGTTCTATTAAGTATGATGTCTCTTGTCAAAAAAAAAAAAAAAAAAAAAGGTTTCGTATATTTGTTTGTTTGGATTTTATGGCTCTTTGTTTATGTAATTTTCTATTTGATCCGAATGAAGTCCCGGAAGTTGGTCTATTGTGTAAATGGTGTAATGTTCCGAATATTTGATTCACCTATCATTTGATCAATAGTTGTTTATTAGCCTGTCCTTAAATTGCCTTTTCTCATTTGAGCGTTGACTGATTCATTTCTAACTCCATGAGTGAAAACCTTTACACTAAAATATGTCCAACACCTGTGAGGTAATGGAGTTGAGACTTTTTCTTGGTGAATTTTTCGATGCTATTTGTGTTACGGACTGTGGTAAGAAGGATATGGTTTGGTGCACACACACACAACTCTGGAGTAATGACTGAAGTAGTTTTGATAACATTTTTCTGATTTCTTGCTAATATTTTGTTTGAGTGCTTAGATGATTTTGCAAGTTTCGATTTGAATCTTCAGCTTGACTTGATTTTTCTTGCGCTTGAATTGCTAGGGACTAGTAATAAGCTGGTTGGGGGTTGTGATAAATGCACAAAAACACATTTTTGTTCATATAATTTATTGGATAATTTATGTTTTAAATGTGTATTTCTAAAATATTAATTCATAATATTTTATTTTAATATTTTATTTATGTTAACTGATTTGATTTTATTTTTCTTTCCTCCTCCTTTTTGCCCTTTATTTTCCTTTTTCTCTCCTTTCTTCCGCAGGTGCAGCCACTGCCGTGGCTCAATCCACTGCCAGCCCAGCTTAGCCGTGATCCCAGGCCCGCGTGATTCCAGCCCAGATCGCGCCCAGCCCGCGGGAATCCAGCTGCCAGCCAGGCCCGAGATCCAAGCCTGTAGCTCCAATCAGCTCAGATCGCAGCCCCAGCCAGTGATTCACGCCAACCCACCTTCTTCTCCACCTCCAGCCCAGCGCAAATCTCGGGCCGAATCTTCAGCCAAGCCCGCGCATTTGGAGCCAACTCCAGCCCAGGCAGTCAAATCCCCCAAGCTGGATTACCGCCTCTCTCCACTCGGCTTACCAACCCGGAAAGGCTGATTTTGTGGGCTGAAATCTCTCCATCACCACTGAACATTGTAGCCTATAAAAACATGCCTTTGGAGCAAGCTTGAACGTTTTTCCCTTTGGTTTTTGGCTGAGTTTGTGACATTATTTTTCTCTGATTCTTGCATTTTTCATCTCATAATTTCTTGTTAGAATTTTGTGAGATGAATTGCAAGTTAGGCTAGAGTTTTTGGGTGAGACTAGAGATGATCTTATATGTGTAGTGAACTTATTTGGGTTTTAATTCTCCAATGGTTTGTAATGTTCATACATTTGAGTAAATAATTTTTCTTCCATCTTATTTCTCTTTCACATCAATATATTTTGTTGTCAACTTTTATATAAATTTAGTCAAGCTCTTTTTATGTAATTGTTGCACGATAGAGTATATTGATAGCATTATTTTATAAGTAGTCCTTTACTGCAATATTGCTTATAGTATATTGTCGCTTTTGGATTTCTTATAAGATAATTTTTGTTAGTTCTTCACGTAAGAATTTTATTTATTCAAATACATTCTAATTCACAAGTTCTTCAAATCTTTATTTTCCGATTGATTGTTTGGGAAGTGAAACTTTCAATTGAGTAATTTTATGAATCAAAATCCAAATAGGTAAACAAAACATATAGGGGATTCTCGATGTCTTACCATTTTGATTATTGAATTTTTCTCCATTTTAAATTACGTTGTCTTTAAATTTATTTCAAAATCACAAAAATATTTCTTTTTCTTCTTTCTTTGATTATTTATTCCTCTAACGCTTTTGTTCCACTAATCTTTTCTTGTTTATTTTTATCACCTCCTCGTGGGATCGACCGTCCTAATTGTGCTACAATCGACCGCTTGTTTTTGTACACGTTTGGACGTAATCAATCGTGCCTAATAGAAAATTATAAATAAATAAAAAAGTACTAAACAAAATAAAGCTTATTTTTTAGAAAGAAACTACAATATTAAAAATCTTATCAAGTGAAAACTCAAAATAAGATAAAATCTTGATAAGGATAAAAAAAATTTAAAAAAAAAAAAAAAAAAACACCCAAAAGTCTCATATAAAAATTATAAAATAAATAATAAAAAAGAGCAACATTGTTGTGCCTTTGTCATGCACTTATCGTGCCTATGCTCATGCTCGTATCAAGCCTTTAACAAGTTGTGCTCTTAGCATGCATTGTCTCTAATAATCGCATCAAGCGCATCCCACTTACTGAAGCATGTCGGATTTGGCTGACTTGACAATGGTGTTATGCTTAATTTTTAGTATGCCGTATTTGTATCAGCTCATTAAATCAATTCACTTTGATATCTCTAATTGAAACTATAATTTAATCTTTTTTCTATAATTTTTTCTCTAATAAAAATTTGTAATTGAATAAAAAATTTTGTTCAAAAACTATACACCAAACATCACAATAGTATTTGGATTTGGCCATACTATCTAACAAGCGAGAGCAAGTAAGCAAACCAAATGAACAAAAAGCCATAGATGTGTTTCTACCAATGAGTGGTATAATCAAACACATTTTCTAGAGCTAAAAAAGTGAATGCCTTATAACGGCCAAAGCTAGTTTTAGTGATTGCTGAAAATAAATGGACTTGTAGTGTTGTACATCCAATAAAGAAAGGAAAAGAAAAGCGTTGGCATTTGGCGTTTGAGTTTATTTTGAACTCAACTGTACTTTACAGTTGGTTTTTTGTCTTTGTTCTAAAAAGTCAACAAAAATTATAATTAGTTTTTGACAAATTAACCAATTTCAACCTAAAAATTTCATTATATTTCAAACTCAACCTGAACACTAAACGCATGTGTTTTGGAGGTAGCTGGAGGGCAAAGGAGCTATGTTGAAAATCAAGTCCTCTTTTCAAACTCCTCAAAGTGAAAGTAAATATAGGGCCTCCTTTTCAATCTGTTGGTAACAAAATAGGTTACCTTCTAGCAACAAAAGCATAATTTGGTACTTACACATTCGTAGGCACTTAAACGATCTCTTCAGGTATTGAATGGCCTAAAAGACTACTCACTAGCTCTAGCGACTTGAATCTACATAGAAGGAACTCGTCAATGGCTTCCATAGAAAACGCCCCCAATAAAGATGAAAGTCAGTAAAAAAGTGGTGAACCCCATAAATGAATAATACGAGAGAAACAATCGATTTATCAAATTTTGTTGTACCTCTTTCCTCAGAATGTTGATTACTTGGCATCAAACCAAGGTCTTAACAGAGTGGGAGCACTAGCAACTCCCTTGAGCGATGCCACTTTTGACAAGCAATTGACTAGACAAGTTTTGATCCAACTAGATGACAACGTTAGTTTCTATCCAAGTTAATGGACCTCCCAACTTATAAAAGGTTATTGCAGATCAAGGAGGAGATTGGTGATGCTCCTAACCCCTCAATGGATGAGATCAAGAAGTCTGAAGATGCAGTTACTATACCAAGAAGTGCAAGTGTAAAAATCATCGATTTCTTCACCGTGGAGTTGACAGATGTGATCAAGGAAATGCACGCAGCAAATCTATGTGTGTATGTGAATGAGCTGAAAAATGAGTACGTCACTTTGGCTTTTATTTACTTTAGTGACCCAATTGTGGTGATTACAGCTATTTCTTATGTTCAAGTGGATGAAGTTGACGGGTTCATGAACTGATTACCCGATAAATATATGATAAGTGTACACCGTCTATACTTTCTCTCCCACCCCCCCTCAATTTGTAATGAAAAAAGTAAGTGAGATTAGATTTAACAGGAACCAGAAGGAAAGGGAAATGATTAAGAATATAAAAGATTGGTTATATTATCACTAAAATCATCAGGAAGGGTAGTATGTTTAGGTTTTTCATGTTGACGAGATCTTTATATTAACGACAATTGTTGATACTAGTTTTTGTACTAAGTCATATCTTAAGGCCCAAGCCCAATGTTCGTGTCCCGTGATGTGAATGAGATCGATTCATGCATCCAAGACATGCTCGAAAAACTCACATCGATCGTGGTTAAGTGGGTCATGAGTAATAAAATAAGTTGATTTATTCTTAATCAAAGTTGGATTTTGATCCCACTTGAAGGGGTTTTAAATTGACTTGAGAAATAGTCAAGGAAGCTCAATCTCTTACCTTTGCAATGATTTGTTAAATAGTAAGAAGCAAAGTGAAATTGATTTCCATTAAAATTAACCACTTGTGAATGTGAATTTTATTTTGTTAAAGAAAAAGATTATAAAGATAAAGAATGACGTATCTAGATAATTTTAAAAGATAATTTATTATATAGATTTCTGTTAAAATAAATTACCCATATACTCCAATCACGACGATCCCACTTCGTGAACGTCCATTTAGAAGTCAAAAAATTTATAAGTCAAAAAAGTTATGATTGTTGAAACTTTCATTCCTGATTGAATGAAAAAAATGAACACCCATTGTAAAAGGAGCATAATGTCAACACATGAATATGAGACTAAGCAATAACATCATGTTAGTAAATTATTACTTGAATAATTGAATTGGACCATAATTGAATCACACTGGAATACTGTGCACCTCAGCCTCTGTAATAAGTATCATATATTGTTCTTTTCCTTCACCAATTTATGAAAATCTTTTAGTTTCCTTTTCTGAGACAAGAAATACTTGACATATTACTTTGCTCTGGGTTTTGCATTTTGCAGGCTGACGCTGTTCTCTGCTAAAAGCTTGACTCAACCTGAAATACAGCCACCAGCACAAGCACCGGCTGCTCCTCTCCAGGTTAAAGATGCCGTCGACCCACCATTTCTGCCGGTTGGGCGGGCCAAAATCAATATGGCCACCGATACACCTGCTGCGACAACTCAGTCAAATGGTTTGGCAAAAACTGCAAATGCTGCCCTTCCACTAGTGGCAATCTTGATGCTTGCTTAGCTCTCTTTGGGTTTCGGATGTTAAGTACATCTACATTATTAGCAAACACTTGAAAGAGAACAAAGTTTTTGGTTCACCATTAAGAATAATTCCACTATATAGTGTTGATCGACAATCAAATTCATCAATACAACTTCATCTGCTATGTCATAATATGTTCATGAGAAAAAATATATATATTTATTGACAACAAGTAATCTTAAATCAACTCCACGTTGTCCTTTTTTTTTTTTTTTTTTTCTTTGCTCTGGTCTTCTTTGCAAATTGCAATACTTTTTGAAACTGAAAAAAAAGGCCTCATTTTTTGAAACCAAAAAAAATGAAGCAACCTTTCTCACTAACGTAATTTAAAAAAAAAATCATGCCACACAAAAAACAAAAAATCATTAAATCAGACATAAACAAGAGCAAAAGATTCAAAGCAAACAAAATTTGTTTAAACCGGGTGGAGGCTCAGATTCGTCTTTTCTCAGGCAGAGAGAGAGAGAGAGAGGACTTGCTGCTACAATGGCTACGGCCGACTGCCAGCCGCCGCACGGAGAAGGACAGAACTTCATTTTCCGGCGGAGGAAAGCAAACCAAACCAAACCGGGTAAACCGTCAGGCAACAGAAATCCTTTCTTCTCTCTCCCAAATCCCCCCGCCTGATATTCAGTGTGACAAATATCATCACCGCCTCGTAAAACAAATAAGGGCCCGTTTGGATGGCACATCTGAGAGGAGATAGAGAGAGTAGGAAATCGTCCCACCGGTTCTGCTACAATCAGAGAGAAGCAAGCAAACCTTAATTTGCTGGGTTTCCATGAGAGCAAAACCTAACCCCCCAATTCTTCAACTTAAAAAAAAAAAAAGAAGTGATTTGCAAGATTGCCACAGATTCATGCCTTGGATTTGATTTTCTCCTTCAGGGCAAAAAAAGATTCTGCAGAGAGAGAAAATCGATGGCTTGTTTCCCAGACAATGTGAGAGAGAGTGAGAGTGAGAGGACACTACCGCTACCATGGCTGCCACCGACCACCGGCTCATCCGGGTCGACCCGCCGGTAACCGGATCCTCTTCTCTTCCCATCCACACAATGCATGAGATTTCCGCATCATAGATATATATATATATATGTAGAGATAGAGATAGAGAGAGAGAGAGAGAGAGAGATTCTTCATTTCTTGTTTAATTTTTTATTTTCCTTTTCGGAGAGAGAGAGAGAAATAATCGGTTCTGCTTACGATCAGGGTGAAGCAAAGCAGAAAAGGCAGCCATTGTTGAAGAAGGACAACGACCGAACCCTAATCTGCTTGGATCTCCATGAGAGCTAAACCTCGTTCTCAAAATAAAGAGTAATTTACCCAAATAGCCACCTTTTTTCCATCCATGAACCATCTTACCTCATCATATTTACATACACACACACACACATATATATATATATATATAAAGAGAGAGAGAGAGAGAAACACAAACACAGATAAGAGAGAGAGAGAGAGAGAGAGAGAGAGAGAGAGAGATGGGTCAAAAAAGCGAAACCCATAATTTTTTTTTTTTTTTCAATTGCCTACCGGCTCTGCTACAATCACAGAGAAGCAAGCAAACCTTAATTTGCTGGGTCTCCATGAAAGCAAAACCTAGCCCCCAATTCTTTCAACTAAAAAAAAAGGTGATTTACAAGATTGCCACAGATTCATGCCTTGGATTTGATTTTCTCCTTCAGGGCAAAAAAAGATTCTGCAGAGAGAGAAAATCGATGGCTCAGATTCACTGTTTCCCAGACATTATTAGAGAGAGTGAGAGTGAGAGGAACTGCCGCTACCATGGCTGCCACCGACCACCGGCTCATGCGGGTCGACCCGCCGGTAACCGGATCCTCTTCTCTTCCCACCCACACAATGCATGAGATTTACAGGCTCAAAATATCATCACCGCCGCATCATAGATATATATATATATAGAGAGAGAGAGAGAGAGAGATCTTTCTATTATTTTCTTTTCTTTTCTTTTCTTTTCCTTTTCGGAGAGAGAGAGAGAAATAAGCGGTTCTGCTTACGATCAGGGTGAAGCAAAGCAGAAAAGGCAGCCATTTTTAGAGAAGGACAACGACCGAACCCTAGTCTGCTTGGATCTCCATGAGAGCTAAACCTCATTCTCAAAATAAAGAGAAAATTACCCAAATAGCCGCCTTTTTTCCATCCATAAACCATCTCACCTCATCGTATTTACATACATACATACATATATATATATGTATGTATATATAGAGAGAGAGAAACACAAACCAAGCGAGAGAAAGAGAGAGAGAGAGGGGTCAAACAAGCGAAACCCATTATTATTATTATTATTTTCAATTGCCTTTTCGGAGAGAGAAAAATCATCGGTTCTGATTGCAATCAGGGTGAAGCAGAGCAGAAAAGGAACGACCAAACCGTTTGGATCACCATGAGAGCAAAACCTCCTTTCCTAACCACTCCAAACCTGGTAGTCGTCGCCTTGGAGGTTCATTTCTACGCCCGATGATCCCCCTTTTGCCGTTTTTGCCCTTAGATGTCCGTCTGGTTTTGGGGCTTTCCTGATGTAAAAGAGTAGAATAATAGTGGGGATACGATGGTAAATGCAGAATAGAACCGCAGCTTTACTCTACTGGTTTTTGTTTTTGTTTTAAACAAATTTCATTTTTGTTCCTAAATTTTGTGCTCTTGTAATTTTGCATTTTGAACTTAAAAATCGAAAAAAAAAAAAAAAAAAAAAAAGCTCCTTGAATTATAAATGTTATCATCTTTTCTCTTTTCGGTAGTTAAATAAATAAAATTGTTACCATAATAACAACTAAAGTATAATTTAATGTGTATAAACTATATTTTTACTCCATGAATTTTAATACTTTGTAAATTTTGTCCCCAAACTTTAAAAACTGATATATTATTAATAAGAATGTCACTCAAATTTTAAATCATGAGCAAAAATATCTCTTGTTTCATATTTGATCATAATAATACTTAGAGAAACTTTATTTTTGCCTTGCCTCCTATATGTTTGTACATTTAACTTTTCATCCAAATATTGAAAAACTAATATTTATACCTCTCGACCTAATTTTTCAATATTTAGGGATAAAGTTACAAATGTACTAAAATTTATGAGACAAAACTAAAGTTTATGCTTGTCTTATATGGCCAAAATATGAAGAAAAAAAAGGAAGGGAGGGGGTATTTTTTGCTAATGGTTTAAAGTTTGAGGGGTATTATTGCTAACTTTTTATAGCTTGAGGGGTATAAATACCAGTTTTTAAAGTTCGGGTGGGTAAAGTTACAAAGAATCTCAAAGTTCAGGGGGTAAAAATTAAATTTGCCTTATTAAATTATATTTTAGTAGTTTTCAAGTCTAATTCCGTCTATTTAACTAATGGAAAGAGCAAAGATAATAACATTTCATACTTTATGAAGTATGTCGATCAGTTTTCAAAGTTTAATTAGCAAAGTTACAAGAGCATCAAAGTTCAGGGAGCAAAAACGAAATTTGTCCTTTTTTTTTTTTTTTTTGGGTAAAATTGCTAATTTATACCCCTTTTCACATTGTTTTTGAAGGCTATTTTCATATTATTGAAGAATCTATAATAGGTCCGGGCTGATTGTTAAATCATGCTTTTATCTAATAGTTAGATTATATATGAAAAAAAAAGGAGGTCAAAGATTGCTTTTGCACAATTATTTCTACTATTATTTTACCATTTACTAAAATTTCATGAATAATAAACAATAATTCGATCTACCCACTATATTAATTTCCATAACAAATAACAAATTATATTAAATTATTTATTTAAAATTTATACTTAAAAATAATTTCAAATTCGAGATATAAATTTGTTGTTTTATATTATTATTGTATTTTGAAAAAAATATAATACTAACATATTAAAGAAATAAGATAATAATAAAAATATTACCATTAAATTATTTCTATTTGATGAGAAAAAATATTGCTATTGGGATATTCCATTCACCCATCTTATGGTGGAGAATCTTCTCTACGGCAATCTCCACCAAACTTCTTTAACAGATGTGATTGTCATTTTGAGAGGATTAAGGATACCACAATCAAGATCGATAGCCAATATGAGAGGGACACTGGAGAATAATATCATACTATTAGCAGTCAAAGGCCACAAGAAATCGTAGTAAGGATAGTATTGTCGCAAGTATGATGAGCGCAATAAATATATATTTTAGAAGATAAATTGTTGCAACCTTGACAGAGACATGATATTCAAATTTCACTTTCAATTATTCATATCATTTAATTTTACATTGGTGTATAATTTATCGTATTGAATAAGTATATTTTATGTTTTAGACTTATTTCAGAATATAAAATAAAAATTGTATATATTTCTTTTTTTTTTTTTTTTTTTTGAGGAAAATATACATTTCTATAATTTTGGTGTAAAATATTATGATTATTTCATTTATTAGGCTATAAATATGTATACTAGGTTATTTATCAGACAAAAAATATATATATATAGTATATCCTTTTTAGTCATTATATATATGGATAACAATTTTATTTATAGTTTATCATATACCTATAATTCTGTTTTTGGCATTCAAAACAACTATGAAAAAATATTTATCAAACGCCTATCTATTTTTAGCACCATAGTAACTTTGGACTCACAACATAGTTATAGCAAAAAATTTATACAACACATCAATGTCAAAACTTGCCCTTAGTCTCTGAACTTTGAAATTTGTGTGACTTTGGTCCCTACTATTATTATTATTATTATTATTATTTGCAGCTTAAATGACTATAAACTATGAAAACACTGTTATAGTAGTTATTTTCGTTATTTTTTGGATGGAATCCGTAAAAAAATGATGCTTACTAATGTATTGCATCCAAAGATTAATGGAAGGAACTATTGTAATAATGTTTTTAATAATTTATGATCACTCAAACTATGTGGAAAAAAAAAGAAAGATCAAAATTGCACAAAATTAAAAATTTAGAGACCAACCTAACAATTTACCTCCCCCCTTTTTGGTTTGGAGAATTCTGAGTAACATTTGAAAAAAGAAAGGAAAATTTGTGTATGGGGTGAAAAAAAAAATTCCGGTGATAGAACACATCTTTTCTTAATAAATATATTTCACATCTTTTCTTAATAAATAAATTTCAAGTACAATTAAAATACTTTGATGATAGAATATAGTTTTTAGGGCATGTGGGGACACCAACTTTTCCCCATGGATGGAGTAATATTTTCAAACTGTTAAATCAGAATAAAAAAGAATAAAGCTTTGTATGTAGCGGTATATTTATATAACATATTGCATGTATTATATCCATCATAGAAAAAAAAAAAATTTCACTCATCTATGTGAAATCGTGAAAGTACATGAAGTGAATACTGGTGATCGCGTTAGGTTAGAGAGGAGATAGCGTGTTCACAACCATAGAGGGTTGAGGTTCACATCGGATGATGACCAGGAGTAAGCAGAGGCGATGGAGGAGGTCGATGCCGTGGGGATATGGGTTTGGATGATGGAGAGGAGAGGATTAGGCTTTAAACTTTTGGCCTCTACCCATATATTTCCCTGTGGAAATGTACTCGTCCAAAAGAAAATCAGTCCTTGGACTAGAAAATGGATTGTTCTTAGGACATTTAGCTTTGTATGCTTTCTTGTGACTGTAGTTGGCTTGATTGGGTCACTTGAAGGGCTTATAAGTGCCAAGTTAAGTTAGAGTGATTAATAATTTGATGTAACATATATATATATATATATATATATATGTACACGTATATGTAATATGTATATGTAGTTATGTAATTCTTAATCAATGAAAGTATGTAATTTCAGCAAAAATATGTATTGAAAAAAATATATATATATAGTGTAGCTGTTGAAAGTTCAAAAACTAGGATTTACTCCTCCATTATATATATATATAGTATGTAATTTCACGTAGATGAGTGAATTTTTTTTTATTTTTTATAATGGATATAATACATGCAATATGTTATATAAATATACCGCTACATACAAAGTTTTATTCTTTTTTATTCTGATTTAACAGTTTGAAAAAATTACTCCATCCATGGGGAAAAGTTGGTGTCTCCCATGGTAGACATGCCCTAAAAACCTATATTCTATCATCAAAGTATTTTAATTGTACTTGAATTTGTTTATTAAGAAAAGATGTGTTCTATCACCGGAGTATTTTTTTTTTTTTTTTCACGCCATACACAAATTTTCCTTTCTTTTTTCATAGGCTACTCAGAATTCTCCAAACCAAAAAGGGGAGGAAAAAAAGGTAAATTGTTAGGTTGCTTTCTAAATTTTCAATTTTGTGCAATTTTGATCTCTGTTTTTTTTTTTTTTTCCACATAGTTTGAGTGACGATAAATTATTAAAAACATCGTTATAGTAGTTTCTTCCATTAATCTTTGGATGCAATCTATTAGTAAGCATCAATTTTTTGCGGATTTCATCCAAAAAAATAACGAAAATGACTACTATAACAGTGTTTTTATAGTTTATGGTCATTTAAGCTGCGAAAAAAAGAATAGGGACCAAAGTTACACGAATTTCAAAGTTTAGAGACTAAGGGCAAGTTTTGACATTGATGTGTTGTATAAAATTTTTGCTGGTGAGTCCAAAGTTACTATTGTGCTAAAAATAGATAGGTGTTTGATAAATATTTTTTCAAAGTTGTTTTGAATACCAAAAACAGAATTATAGGTATTTGATAAACTATAAATAAAATTGTTATCCATACATATATAATGACTAAAGGATATACTATATATTTTTTTTGTCTGATAAATTACCTAGTATACATATTAAAGTAATAAATGAAGTAATCATAATATTTAACACCAAAATTATAGAAATATATATTTTCCTCAAAAAAAAAATTATAGAAATATATACAATTTTTATTTTATATTCTGAAATAAGTCTAAAGCATAAAATATACTTATTCAGGGGGAGTTTGGTGGACTAATTCAATTCATTCAACTCAAACTTTTTTTGTCTTTTTTCCAAAAAGTTTTTGTTTTTTTTCCCAAAATTTTTTTTGTCTTTTCTGAAAATTCAAAAAAATTTACTATTGAAACTTAAAAATCTCAACTCAAACTACTCCACCAAACTCCCCCTCAATACAATAAATTATACACCAATGTAAAAATTAAATGATATGAATAATTGAAAGTGAAATTTTAATATCATGTCTCTATCAAGGTTGCAACAATTTATCTTCTAAAATATATATTTATTGCGCTCATCATACTTACGACAATACTATCCGTACTACGATTTCTTGTGGCCTTTGACTGCTAATAGTATGATATTCTTCTCCAGTGTCCCTCTCATATTGGCTATTGACCTTAATCCTCTCAAAATGACAATCACATATGTTAAAAGAAGTTTGGTGGAGATGACCGTAGAGAAGATTCTCCCCATAACATGGGTGAATGGAATATCCCAATAGTAATATTTTTCTTATAAACTAGAAATAATTTAACAGTAATATTTTTACTACCATCTTATTTCTTTAATATGTTAATAATATTTTTTTTTCAAAATACAATAATAATATTAAACAACAAAATTATATTTCGAATTTGAACTTATTTTAAGTATAAATTTTAAATAAATAGTGGAATGTAATTTTGTTATTTGTTATGGAAATTAATATAGTGGGTAGATCGAATTATTGTTTATTATTCTTGAAATTTTAGTAAATTGGTAAAATAATAGTAGAAATAATAGTTCAAAAGCAATCTTTGACCTGCTTTTTTTTTTATTAGAATCTAACTATTAGGTAAAAGCATGATTTAACAAACATTCCTGGCCTATTATAGATTCTTTAATAATATGAAAATAGCCTTCAAAAACAATGTCAAATTGGGTATAAATTAGCAATTTACCAAAGAAAGAAAAAGGACAAATTTCGTTTTTGCTTCCTGAAGTTTGTTGCTCTTATAACTTTGTTAATTAAACTTTGAAAACTGATTGACATACTCTATGAAGTATGAAATGTTATTATCTTTGCTCCTTACATCAGTTGAATTGACGGAATTATTGACTTGAAAACTACTAAAGTACTAATTTAATAAGGTAACTTTATTTTGCCCCTTGAACTTTGAGATTCTTGTAACTTTACCCACCAAACTTTGAAAACTGGTAATTATACCCGTCCAAGCTATAAAAAGTTAGCAAGATGCCCCTCAAACTTTAAACCATTAGTAAAATATTCCTCCACCCCCCCCCCCCCCTCTTTTTTTCCTTCATATTTTGGCCATATAAGACAAGCATAAACTTTAGTTTTGTCTATAAATTTTAGTACATTGTAACTTTATCCCTAAATATTGAAAAACTAGGTCGAGAGGTATAAATACTAGTTTTTCAATATTTGGAGAAAAAGTTACAAATGTACTAAATATAGGAGATAAAAATAAAGTTTCTCTAAGTATTTTATGACCAAATATGAAACAAGAGATATTTTGCTCATGATTTAAAATTTGAGTGACCTTCTTATTAATAATTTAAAGTTTGAGTGATATAAACACCAGGTTTTTAAAATTTGGGAACAAATTTGTAAAAGTATTAAAAATTTATGAAGCAAAAATAAAGTTTGTGTATATATAAATTATACTTTAGTTGTTATTACTTTAACAATTTATTTATTTAACTACCGAAAGAGAAGAAAGATGATAACATTTATAATTCAAGGAGTTTTTTTTTTTTTTATATCGGTTTTTATTTAGGATCAAAATTAAATTTGTTTTTAATATAAAATTAAAAAAAAAAAAAAAAAAAAAAAAGACAGCCAGTAGAGTAAAGCTGCCGGTTCGGTTCTGCATTTACCATCGTATCCCCACTGTTATTCTACTCTTTTACATCATGAAAGCCCCAAAACCGGACGAACATCTAAGGGCAAAAACGGCAAAAGGGAGATCATCGGCGTAGAAGAATGAACCTCGAAGGTGCCGACTACCAGGTTTGGAGTGGCTAAGATGGAGGTTTTGCTCTCATGGTGATCCAAACGGTTTGGTCGTTCCTTCTCTGCTCTGCTTCACCCTGATTGCGAGCAGAACCGATGATTTTTCTCTCTCCGAAAAGGCAATTGAAAAAAAAAAAAAAATTTTATGGGTTTCGCTGGTTTGACCCCTCTCTCCCTCTCTCTCTTTGTCTCTCTTAGTTTGTGTCTCTCTCTCTCTCTCTCTCTCTCTCTCTCTCTCTCTCTATATATATATATATATATATGTAAATATGATGAGGTAAGATGGTTCTTGGATGGAAAAAAGGTGGCTATTTGGGTAATTTTCTCTTTATTTTGAGAATGAGGTTTAGCTCTCATGGAGATCCAAGCAGACTAGGGTTCGGTCGTTGTCCTTCTTCAACAATGGCTGCCTTTTCTGCTTTGCTTCACCCTGATTGTAAGCATAACCGCTTATTTCTCTCTCTCTCTCTCTCTCTCTCCGAAAAGGAAAATAAAAAAAAAAAGAAAGAAAAGAAAGATCTCTCTCTCTCTATATATCTATGATGCGGCGGTGATGATATTTTGAGCCTGTAAATCTCATGCATTGTGTGGGTGGGAAGAGAAGAGGATCCGGTTACCGGCTGGTCGACCCGCATGAGCCGGTGGTCGGTGGCAGCCATGGTAGCGGCAGTGTCCTCTCACTCTCTCTCTCTAACTATGTCTGGGAAACAGTGAATCTGAGCCATCGATTTTCTCTCTCTGCAGAACCTTTTTTTGCCCTGAAGGAGAAAATCAAATCCAAGGCATGAATCTGTGGCAATCTTGCAAATCAACTTTTTTTTTTAGTTGAAGAATTTGGGGGGTTAGGTTTTGCTCTCATGGAGACCCAGCAAATTAAGGTTTGCTTGCTTCTCTCTGATTGTAGCAGAACCGGTAGGCAATTGGAAAAAAAAAAAAAAATTTATGGGTTTCGCTTTTTGACCCATCTCTCTTTCTTATCTGTGTTTGTGTTTGTGTTTCTCTCTCTTTCTCTCTTCTCTCTCTCTCTCTATATATATATGTAAATATGATGAGGTAAGATG